>JASPKZ010007435.1:160000-295968 GCA_030220185.1 Diploptera punctata
AAATAGAGAAAAATTAATTATTAGACAACAGGTAACTGTATAAGCGTGACTTAAAGGTACCAAGTGTGCGGCAACCCCTGATATCTTGAGGAAGGAGATTCCAGGAGCGGGCAGAGGCTACTGTGAAGGAAGTAGAATAGGAGGAAGTGCTATGAAGAGGAATTGTTAGCAGACTGCTATCTTGTGACCTAGTGTCAATATGTGGTAGGAGGATAACTTCTCAAATCTGAACGCCAGGTAAGTAGGAATGTAGGAATTCAGAAGCTTGAAAAGTAGTGAAAGAGAGTGCAATTTACGTCTGTCAGTAAGTCGGAGCCAAGAGGTTATTAAAGTGTTCGGAAATATGGTCATAACGGCGGATATTGAAAATGAATCGAACGCAAGCATTATGAACACGCTGCAGTCTCTGCGGCAAGTCATAGTTTAGATCATTGTATATAATGTCACAATAATCGAAGTGTGGTAACACAAGATTCTGCACAAGGATTTGTTTTAACGAAACTGGGAGAAAATTCTTATTGTTATGTAGTCTTCTCCATTCACCTGTCTGTTCATCTCTCTTTGGTCCAAACATTTTCCTAAGTACTTTATTCTCAAATACTCGTAATCTCCTTTCCTCCCTTAAAGTAAGAGTCTACGTTTCGCATTCATATTTTATAACTAGTAGAATAACAGTTTTACATATTTTCAGTTTTACGTTTTTTGAAAATATTTGGGACGTCGAGAGTCGCTGTAATGCATAATAGCACGCATATCCAGAATTGAGCCTATGTTTAATTTCTTTGTGCATCTCATTCCCATTTGTGATTATTGTTCCTAGGTATTTGAATTCAGCCACTTATTCAAAATTTCCCTCATTTGTCATTAGCTGTCCATTTCCATTATAAAGTAAAAGTAAAGTGATCCCACAACAGGCCTCAGGAGACCCTTGGGGTAGTAGGAGGTTAAGGCTCCCACTTTTTCTAGACAATCGGCACTTGATGTCAGCCGGGTTGTCAGCCCGGCGTGACGGCCGCTTTTACCCCCAGAACAGGCGTCTGGCACTCATTCCCGTTAGAGGCTGAGTCGACCCCAGGGCCATAGTGCCGCCAGAGGGTTTGGGTCAGTTTAAAAATCCCGACCCCAACAGGACTTGAACCCTCGACCCTCCGGCTTGTAGCTCAGTGCCTTAACCACTACGCTACGGCGTGCCCACATTTCCAATATATAATGTATTTCTATGTGTGACTATATATTTAGTTTTATTAATATTTATTTCAAGTCCTACGTATTAAAATGAGTTTTAACTAATTTCGTATCATAATATTTACATTAATTCTAATTTAAGAAGGGAATACTATAATGGAGAGTACATACTCGTAAATCGTGTCGGTGCTGATTAAATTGATGATTTGCACGTTTTATGAAGGGCGTAGAAACGACTGGCTATCTGGGAAAGAGAATAAACAGAGCAGTAAAGTTGGATTGAACTACTTGTTTTTAAAGGATGCCATGAAATCAGTGCAGAAGGATGTAGTAAAACCAAACATTGTAATGGATCCTAGTGATTCCTTTACTGTTAGCACGAATTGTTTCTCGCAGATTTCACTTAATTGTTGGAAAGAGTAATTGATTCTGGCAACTCAATTTCCACTCATGGAGCGTTTTTATTTCTTACTATATGGTAAATGTATTGATTATTATTATTATTATTATTATTATGTAAATGCAAAAATATCTAAATTTTTAAGAATTTTAGGGTTAATAAATTCTATCTTCAAGCCACAGTTAGTCCAAAAGCATTCAAGATTAAAAGTGTATAAAACACTGGCTCTTCCAACTCTTTTGTATGGTAGTGAAGTATGGTCGTTGAAACAGAAGGATATACAGAGACTTAGATCTGCTGAAATGAGATATCTTCGGAGGACCGCAGGATACACACTACTAGATCACAAAAAAAAATGAAGACATCTTAGAAGAATTACACATGGAATCTTTAGAAAACAAAATTTCTGATTATAAGTCAAGATGGATACAACATGTTCATCGAATGGAAGATCACAGAATACCCAAACAAATGTTAAAATATCAACCTGCAGGAAGAAGAAGAAGACCAGGACGTCCACTCAAAAGACTTTTGGATGGTGTTTCTCTTGAGGCCGAAACAGGTCAACAAATGGCCTAAATTCGTGAATGTACTATGATTATTATTATTATTATTATTATTATTATTATTATTACTACTACTACTACTACTACTACTACTACTACTACTACTACTACTACTACTACTACTACTACTACTACTACTACTACTACTACTACTACTACTACTACTACTACTACTACTACTATAAGTACTATTATTGTTATTATCATCGTGTAAAATATTGTTTGTAAATGAATTTTTTTTTCAAATGACCCAGGTTTGTCTTTCGACATTCCTGGTTTCTCTCGTGGTATGGCGCATTTGTAACCCAGTTCTGAGGTTGGGGCGCCTGGAAGGCGGGGTGATGATGATGGTGCGCCAGGAGAGTACCTAATCCTAAGCTTAACCTAAGATGAATATGAATGATGATGACTGCGATGGCCATATGATTTCGGGGACCGTTTGGGCCTTAAAGTATTCCTGACATTTGTCTTACAGGTGAGGAAAAACCCCGTAAAAACCTCACCAAGAAAAGCTGTCCCGACCGGGGATCGAACCCGGGCCCGCTGCCTGACAAGGCAGCACGCTACCCCGAGACCACAGCGGTGGATACTGCAACATTTAATATATATATATATATATATTATTTCAGGATTGTTTCTGTTATTTACACAGATATCTTCAACCAAAATGTACCATTTTTTTTCCGCACACTACCCGGTCTAGCGTGTCTACTTTTGTCATATTTCTCTTCTTCGTGTTGTCTTTAATTCCCTTTATCCACGTTGGCTTTGGTGTACCACGTTTCCCTTTTTTCGTTTGTTTCTGTTCCCCTTCTTCTCATTATATTTCCGTACAATCTTAGTTGGATTTCTTCAATGTCTCGTACAATATCCTTTTCTACATTCATTATTTCTCTTATTGTATTATAATTTGACGGAGTAAATAATATATGGGATGGTTGAAAGGCATTCGCTCAGGATAGGATATATATATAGACATAAGAAAAATAAATGCCTGGATGGGATTTGAACCCGGATCTCTGGATTGATATTCCAGTGCGCTACTAATTACGCTATTAGGCAAATCTAGTTCAAACATTTACTTTTCTTATATATTTTTATTTATTTATTCTCTATTATTATTGGTCTCCACTGCCACCTAGCAGTTCCTGTACCAAGTGAGCAAATTAAAGATAATGTTTTTACTTTATAGCAGTGACGCTTTTTCGATGTTATAATTAACAATTCAGCAATTCAAGCTTAATATGGCATGATAAGAAAAATAAAAGCCTGGACGGGATTTGAACCCAGATCTTTGGATTGATATCCCATGCACGCGCGGACATAAACTATATATATATATATATATATATATATATATATATATAAAATTGATAGTATGCTGGGGTAGACCTACCAACCCAGAGGTCCGTGTTCAAATCCCGTCCAGGCATTTATTTTTCTTATCATGCCATAATCAATGTAAAAAAATAATTATAACATCGATAAAGCGTCACTGCTATGAAGAAAAAATATATATTTTATATGTATTCACTTTAAACTGCTTACTTGTTATAGTAACTAGCTACCAGATGGCAGTGAAGACCGAGTTCTCTCTACATCTCGAAATAATGGAGAATATAATATATATAACAGATAAATGTTTGTATTCGATTTGCCCGATGGTGCAATGCATAGTACGCTGGAGTACCAACTCAGAGGTCCGGGTCCAAATTCCGTCCAGGCATTTATTTCTCTTATGCCATATATATATTTTTATTGTAAGCCTATGTTTTCCCTTTACAGAGATTTAGGCGTTCTCCCCCTATAGGGAAGAATTTGAACCATACTAATTTAGTTTCACTTGTTTTCGTATAGATGTCATTTTGAGTGGTACGTGGTCAGCGTTTCGCCTCATACAGGCATCTAGGAAACCAAGGTAGTACTAGGACGGGAATATTTGGTAAATTTTGCTTAGAGGCCTTTTCATTCAGGCTTAAGGATTTTTTACGACTCGGGACCCACGGCTTAAAGTCCCTCCCGGAGGACTTGCTCTTTGGATTTTTCCGTCCTCAAAAATCCATCGACCCGGCCGGGTTTGAACCCGCGACCCTTGGGACCAGAGGCAAGGAGCATAACCCACTAGTCCACCGCGGCCGATATATATATATATATATATATATATAATATATATATATATATAGTTTATGTCCGCACGTTCATGAACCTACGAGTTTGATAGTTGGTTACTAATTCAAGTTAAGCTGATCAGGCTGTAGGTTAAAAATTTATCCAAGCCTTGCATTCCATTGCAAGAGAAATGTTCTTTACCTTGCGTCCGCTTACAAGCATCTGATCCTCAGTCCGATAATCAAAAGCAAATACACGTAACCTAGTTTCTGTTCTTGGCTTTAGAAATATATGTGCAGACTTTTTTGTTACTGCATGTAATGGTATTTTTATTCACATTTTATGTAGCACATTTCGTCGGATCACAGGAATTTTTCTAGTAATGTTTCTAGGATATCCTCCGATATGTATGCTCGAGTTTTACATTGTTTATACAGAGTGTTTCTATAATCCCAACATGAAAATTGTACAGCTTGTAAAGGGATTTGGAATATTTTGAGACAGAGAACCAATGACTAGAAATGCATATATATATGCATGTCAGGGACAGTATATCTCTAACATTATTTAAAACCAAATTAACGATATCTTGAAGTTCCACACAATGAAAATATTATCATAAGTAATGCCACGAGTGATTATAAATTTATCTAGAGAATTTGGAAATCAAGAGTGGTATTTGTTAGAACTATTTAACGAATAAAATTAAGCTGTTTATTCACAAATCATTAATTAATAATAGTTATTTAAACATATTTATATATTAAATGTAAACAGCGATGTCTGAAAACAAATGAGAAACGTTGGTTATGCTTCATTTGTTTATCACTGCAACCAGATCATATTATTTATTGCCAAAGGATCGCAATATTGTAAGAATGCACCCTAGTGGAGAAACGACTAAACACATCAAACTGTTTATAACCAACATTATAGGTTATTAATTAATTTTTTATGTCCTATGATGTAAATTATATTTTTCTGGAACGTAAATTCCTGGGAAATAATACGTTTAAGAAAGTGCAAACAGTGGTTTCTTTTCTTTTTGTGGTATAATCAATTGCTACAAACGTTTTCATATTATATTCCGCAAGCACTAACTGTTTACATTCGTTCACTATGTATACAAACTGGTAGCCGTATTTCTTAGGGAGTCAGTCACTGCAAAATAATGCTCTGGCCTATTCAGAATGTTAAAAAGGAGGGGCTTTCTTTAATATGATAAACTTATTTGATACATTCCTGGGTGAAACACAACTGTGATTGGTTGTAAATCAGAATTCATTGAAACGCGATTGGTCATTGACTCCCATTTGGAGCATAACAACATATTCAGCATTTTGTATGTACCTATAAATATTCATCTAGGATGCTTAATTTAATTTTATATTATTTTTATTTTATTTTATTCCATTTTTATTAGTCTTAGCTAATATTAGACCACATCCCCGTTGCCATATGCTTAGTCTATCATCATCATCATCATCATCATCCAGTATCATGGCAGCTGCCGCCGTCTTCCGGAAACCAAACGCCATTCCTTTCTGTACATCCATTGATCTTCCTCCATTTCTCTGATATTCATAGCTGCTTGTACCCCTTCTATCCAAGTTTCCTTCGGTCTTCCTCTCTTCCTCCTTTCCATTGGGATCCATTCCATAACAATTTTTGGCAATCTTTGCTCTGGCATTCTTTTGACATGGCCATACCGTTGTAATATTTTCTTTTCTATAATGTCTATGATGTCCGGCTCCTCTTGTACACCCAAAATTTCCCTTATTTCTTTATTTCGTATTCTATACATTCTAGATTTTCCAGCTGATCTTCTTAAAACATCCATTTCTGTACTTAAAATTCTTTTCATTTCCCTGGTAGGGATTTGCCAGACTTCAGCACCATATGTAAAATTGCTCCGAATTATGGTTTGATATATTTGCAATTTTCTATTTTTTGTAATATTTTTGCGCCACCAAACAGAGTTTAAAGCATTTATTGCTTGTTTCATTATATTTTTAATTTCCACTGTGTTATCGCCTGAATGGTCTAATTTTGTTCCTAAATAAGTGCATTCAATACTAGGTTTCAGTTCTTCTCCATTGTTGAAATTTATATTTTCCATTTCTTCTCCTGTATACAGGTATTTAGTTTTCTCAATGTTTATATAAAGTCCCCATTTTTCATATTCTTCTTTTAGTTTTTTAGCCATGTATTCTATATTTTAATAATTTTTAAAGTTGTAACACGTATGTAATTTTTGTATAATTTTCTATTCGCTAATTGAGTGGAAAAGAAGGCCTTAACACATGGAATGAGAAAAATATAAAGTATACAAGGTGCTCTAAAATTCCCCTTACAAACTTCTGGGATTTGTAGAGGGGACTGAATTGATAATATTCAGAATTGGAAACTATGTCCGGAAACTTATCGTTTCCGTGCTACAGCCGTTTGTAAACATGTATTTAACGCGACCACTTTTACAAGTAATAAATATATTATGAGACATGACACAATACATCACTTGTTTTACAGTTCAACTCATTAATAACCGAAGAAACAAAATGGAAACTGAATCATGACTAGCATTAATAATCCCGGATACACCCTTCACAATCAATTTTTTCAGTTTTCAAAATTTCGAAAAATGTTGACATTTTTTGAAAAAAAACACCAAATCTTGGAATACTCGATAGGGAAATTTTCGATTTAGACGAATCGCGAAGCTATTACTTAATTGAGACACGTGATGTGGGTTTAGGCAATGCTTGTTTTCAAACGGCTGTAGCACGGGAACGGTAAGTTTCCGGACATGGTTTCCAATTCTAAATGTTATCAACTCTGTCCCCTCTACAAGTCCTAGAAGTTTGTAAGGGGGATTTTAGAGCACCCTATATATGCAATTGTAGCCCTTTACTATGTAATAATGAAATATATAACATATTAATGATATTATAAAAACAGTAGACGTGTTAAATGATGTTTTATAGAGGAAATTATATTTGCATCGGTAAATACGCATAATTCAAAAGTCTTCTTTTCTTCTTCCTTCCAAGTATTAGGCCAAGGCCTGTTACGATCCTATAGAAAATTTTCCCTCCAGCGTTTCATAGGACGGCCCAGAGATCTTCGTCCTCTTGGTACATAATTATAAACAGCTTTGGGAATCCGATTTGAACTCGTTCTTTCAAGATGGTGATTCCAATTTAGTTGGTACTGTTTAATATATTCCAAAATTGGCGTAGTCTTCAATTCTTTTAAGATATCGGTGTTCCTTTTCCGATCCCATCTGGTGTAACCCGCTGTTCTGCGCATGAATCTCATTTCACAAGCCGTTATTCTGCTTTCATGTTGTCTTTTTAGTGTCCATGCTTCACTACCATAGGTCAACACTGGTCTAGCCAGTGTTATATAAACGTAATCTGGTGTTTTTTTTGTACAAGGGATGGTTTCATAACTTGATTAATAATTCCCAAACTTATTATAACTAGTAATTTTTTCAGGGATATCCTTTTCATCCCAGATAGAGAGATAATATCCAGGTATTTAAATTGATTAGATCTCTCTAAAATTTTATTCTGGAGACAGATTTTACTTTGTATGGGGTCCTTCCAATGAAATGCCATAATTTTAGTTTTGTTAGTTGATATATCCATATTAAATTTGGCAGCTGGTTTTTGAAAATTATAAATTGATCGTTGCAAATCATTTTCGGAAAGTGCCAGATGCGCTAAATCGTCTGCAAAAAGAATAGCATCGAGTTTGAGGTTCCTATTGATGGGTATATATCCTCGTTGTGTTTTCCTCCATTCGTTTATCATTCTATTCATAAATTAAAAGTAGCTGTACTAACTACACTAATAAATATCTGAGTCTGTGTTTTATTCCTAAAAACGTATGCTTTCAGTAGCTTGCCATTTGAACCCTTGTTAAATATACAAATATATAAGGCTCTTTAAAAAGATGGGTAAATAAAAGGAAAACTTTAACAGTGCAGAACGTTTCCTGTGGTATATTTTATATCCGTCATTACCCTATGTTACAAGAACTACTTGTATCATATCCTGTTTTATATTTTTGCAATAAATTTAAATAACTGCACGTTAGAGAAAATTATGAAGATATATTACATATACTAAATTAAATATTGGTAGCTTAGAATAATAATAAAACGAGATAGGGACATTTGGCTATATTCCCAGAATTTCGAATGCATGGAAGGAATAATATTGTCCCAGTGACCTAGTAAGACTTGAATAGGAATACCGTTTCATCTAAAAATCAATGGCTCTATTGACCTATCCAGAAGTATGGAAAAGTATAAGATGGCGTATGAAAATTTGCTGTTTCACTGAATATATATTTTGTACCGATAAAACAGATTTAAAATTTAAATGAATGAGTATAAATAGATCATTATTCTTTGAGCTCAAGGTGAGACTTAACGACATATTCAACAATCACACCCCCCCCCCCGATCATTAATAGGTTACACCAATTCTTAACGATCAAACTTTGCCAGGTTTGACATCACATCTTTAACCTATTTCTTTCTGGTGTCTCTCGTTTTATGCAGATCTTTCTCATAACTAACTAACTAACTAACTAGTGGTAGTAGGACTTTATTAGACAAAAAGTAAGATATTTACAATATTATTTACAAACATGGGTCGCACGGGCAGTAAGCCGTACGTGCTGTTGACAGTCCGTTACAATAAAGTAATAATTGGTACTAGTGTAAAGAAATATAACAACAAAAAAAGCAATAACATTACAATTACATAAAGAAAACACAATAATATTACAATTAAATAATAACACAATAGCATTATACACTAAAAAAAACATTAACACTAATTCACCGACACTATCGAACCCGTAGATTCATGGACACGCGGACATCACCTCTGCCTACATTCCTATCCAGAGCTAAAGTTTTCCAATCATCTCCTCTAAAATATACTTCCCTCATATAACAGTTAATATTATTCTCCCACCTCATTCGTGGTCTACCAACTGGGCGTTTTCCCCTCTGGTTTTCCTATAAGGAGCTTCCATGCCCCTCCTTCATTCCCAATTCGTGCCACATGTCCTGACCATCGCAGTCTATGAGAATTAACTGTTCTTATTATATCTGGTTTCCTATAAAATTAATGTAGCTGATTCTTAAGTAGTCTTCTCCATTAGCTTGTTTGTTCATCTCTCTTTGGTCTAAACATTCTCCTAAGAACTGCTTCAGTAAATTTACTTCACTTCGATTCAACCAGAACATCATCTTCTTCTTCACTTCACGGGCTAGGCAAAAATTCCTATTCCGCCTCACAGTTATTCTGCCCATCTTTTCACTGACCTTCCTACATTCCTAGAACCTCTTGGTTTGTAGTTGAATGCTGCTCTTGGTAATCTTGTTACATTCATTCTTTCCACATTTGTAAACCATTTCTCTCTATATACTTTGATTTTTTCATTCAATGGATATATATTTAACTCTGTTCCAGAACATCATATGTTAAAATGCAGTAACTAATACTCGCTTCTACATACATTTTTCTTTCGAGAATTGATCTAACGATGGAGACGCCAGCGGTAACAGCAACAGCATATGCAATTACGCCAAGGAAAAAAAATAAATAAACGCAGAGATTACATATATCAAGTCATGGTACGCATTGCTTAATGGAAAATCGTGAAAGTGATAAGTGTGCCTATAGTTATCTGCTCCACATCTGTTATAAGTAAGTTGCGACATTGAACCTTAAGTACATTGAAGTTATTTAATCATAGAATCGAAAGATATTCAAAGTATAGAACAGGTGTCTAGTTTCAAATATTTAGGCTGTGATGTTTGGCTACAGTGTGGAAAGAGATATTGACTCCAAAATAAATAAATTTCAGACGGTGTGTGGAACCAATACAGAGAACATCAAAAATAAACATTAGAAAAATAAAACCAAGTATAAAAATGTATTATGTTATGGCGGTTCCCACAATATTGTATGGATGTGAAACTTGGGCTCCAGTGAAAAGACAGAAGGATAGAATACAGACGGCGGAGATGAGGTTCCTAAGACAAGTAAAAGGATGTACAAGAATTGATAGAATAAGAAATGAGGATATAAGAGAAGAATTGAAAGTACAGCCTTTATTGGATAAGGTTACGAATTACAGATAGAAATGGATTGATCATATGGATGGAATGAGTAAGGAGAGATATCCATTGTTAGCAAGAAATTATCAAGCAAGAGGAAGACGTGATGTTGGAAGACCTAGAAGACGTTGGGCTGATGCATTATGAAGTCGGAACAGGCAATTGCCTAATCCCTGGAGTGATGATGATGATGATGATGATGAATCCAAAGATTCAACCGTACAGTTAATGGTCTGTCCAAGGTTTTAATTTACTAAATTGTGGTGCACTGCTATTTGTAGTATTTAGTTATATCATCAAACAATCCACCTGCCTCTTCAATAATAATAATAATTATTATTATTATTTTTATTATTATTGTCATCATCATTTCTGTGAAATTTTTATGGACTTCTTAATAAGATCGGAATAATATCAAAATTAGATAAAATAAAAAATAATACAATAAGAGAAATAATGAATGTATAAAAGGATATTGTACAAGAGATTGAAGAAATCCAACTATGATGGTATGAACATATAATGAGAAGAGGGGATACAGAAACAAACAAAGAGGTATTGAATTGGATACCTCATGGAAAAGGGAAACGTGGTAGACCAAAGCCAATGTGGATAAAGGGAATTCAAGACAACTTGAAGAAGAGAAACATGACAGAAGCTGGCACGCAAAACCGGGAAATTTGGAACAAAAAAAAATTGAAGATTTTGGTTGACCATATCATATGGCCACCATCATCATCCTCATCATTATCATCATCATCTTTCACCGGTGTGGAAAGCAACGGGAAGCTACCACACCTACAATTCCCTAGTAAAGCTGCAAACATAGCATGAAAATGCTATGATTGCAGTGAAGGACCTGCCTTCGGACAGAATTACTATGGATGGATATCTGTGTTAATAACAGAAACAATCCTGAAATAATAAAATAAATAAAATAAATAATTATGGTAGAAAGAGTCGTCCAAAAAGTAGGGACTGCCTAGGAAGACACTCAAGAGCGCAAAACCCTTAAAAATAATCTCACATATCGGAAATAGTCGTAGACATCGAAAATGAAAACAGGCAGCAATTGGACAGAAAGTAAGGCACGAATGAGAGAATATTGGAAAAGAAACAAGTTGAAATAATGTGGTTCTTAGTATACCGATTCGAAGGAAGGACGTAGGAAACAAAAAAAAAAAAAAAAAAAATAATAATAATAATAATAAAGAGTGAAGAATGCCAATGAATCTTGTAAATATGTAACGGAAGCGAGAAAAAAAAACTCATGACACGCTAGAAGTTTTGATTTATTATTAAATAACCCTCCATTCTGTACATTTACTTATTTGTACATACGTAAATATTAATATATAAGGCATGTCGTATGTTTACTACTTGTATTTTTTTTATCGTGGCTACGTCGTCTATATGGGGCACGCCGTAGCGTAGTGGTTAAGGCACTGAGCTACAAGCCGGAAGGTCGAGGGTTCAAGTCCCGGTGGGGTCAGGATTTTTAAACTGACCCAAACCTTCTGGCGGCACTATGGCCCTGGGGTCGACTCAGCCTCTAACGGAAATGAGTACCAGACGCTTGTTCTGGGGGTAAAGGCGGCCGTCACGCAGGGCTGACAACCCGGCTGACATCAAGTGCCGATTGTCCAGAAATAGTGGGAGCCTTAACCTCCTACTGCCCCAAGAGCCTCCTGAGGCCTGTAGTGAGATTACTTTACTTTTACTTTACGTCGTCTATATTTGAAGGGTACAGAGAAAGAACCAGGTTAGTCACTTTTTTTTGTCGAAATGGAATTTGAGGTGTCTACATAGAAAGTTCTATCACACACACACACACACATATATATATATATATATATATATATATATATATATATATATATATATATATATATAAAGTGTGAAGCAGTGAAATGTACAGTTTATTCATGGGTTTATTTATCTGGAAAGTTTGACATACAGATAAGGAAGTGTGGGTGTTCTACAACTAAGTTTTCTAGGTTTCAAGGAAAAAAAAAAAAGACTTATCTGGTAGCCTACTGTTTCTATATCCTTCATTTAAATAACAGTGGAATGATTGTATTATGTTTCGGAAGTTGGAAAATATTTTACGGTAATATTTCTATTCGCATTGTAAATGCGACTGTGTTCTGTTATGGATAATAACCAGACTGCGGGGAAATAGTACCGAGATGTGAAGTTACAAACAAACGAACTTAGTTTGTTTATAAAGTGCTGGCGACTGGTTCAGGCAATATCAATGCAGGTGACAGCTAGTGATGGTTATTACTCTGTCTACACGGTATAGTCTGCTTATCTGGCAACTGGTACATAGGCCTACTACAAACTTAAATATTCACAACTGTATTAATTCGCCTGTTGTTCAATACTGAAATGGGTGGGGTTGAACATAACCAGGTATTTACTTACGCAACTTAAGACATTTTTAATGAAATTTATCCCATTACTAAGTGATAGGCCTATTGTAACATTTATCCCCGGAAAATTACAATCGTGAAAGTATGTTAATATAATGTGAAATTTTCGAGTGGAAATATGTTTTTATGTTGTAACCGTCGGCCATTTTGAATTTACATAGAAGAGGTATATTTTTTTACGGATTTAAACACATTTAAAATATAACGAACTTAAAAGTTAACATAACCTAATTCTATTACTCTAACCTAGATGAATCCCACGAAATGCCCTTTTTTGTTTTACACGGTTAAATATGTACATTTGTATGTGCTTTACGCGGTTAAATTCGGACATAAATCGGTTATTATCGACGAAGATGCTGTGTTATCGCTGGTTATTAGTGTTGTTATCGCAGTTTATTAGTGTGGTTATCTCTGGTTATTACTTTGGTTATCGCTGGTTTATAGAATAACTGTTGTAACCAGAGTGGCCATGACAGGAAATAGTCCCACTTTTTCCCCATATTTACGAATAAAATGAGTTAAAGCTAATTAAATTTCAGGGCTACATATTTTTAATGTATCATTTTATAATTATTTATTGCACTTAAGTGGTGTTTAAGTGCGTAATTAATTATGGTTCTAGCTTCCAAGTCGCCCTGAAATGAATAGTAACGTTGTCTATATTAACTATAGATATAATAAAACTTGTCTTAGCTGGAACCTTTATAAGAAAACAACCTGTAGAGACGGAACAAAACATTTCCAGAACGGTACGATTTTATATGTAAAATAGTCCTGTATAAGCCAGAAACCTTCATAACGCGGAAACGAAATAGTTTTTAAAGTACCAATGGTTAACTTTTACCTCAGTAAGACGGAAAATTATTCTTAAGCACGTTCTAATTACAGTATTAATGACCAAACGTAAAAATTCTGCATATGACGCTATCTGAATTATATCGTTTTGCCTTCTTGTGCTGCCATAGTATTGCGGGGAATCCCTCACTTTCCTTGCCTGCTTACGTTACCTGCGAGAGAGTTGAGAGACTCTTCAGTGTTCCTGTAGTTGAGTTTCTTGCTTTTATGTAATAAAGTTGTTTTTTATTGCCGTGCAAACTGAGCTGTGTTACATACACTATTTTGTCTGTATTTCAGTCAATACGTTATGTATTTAAAGCGCGCATGTACGGGGTTAATCATAAATATGGCTATACGTTTGATCGCGTTGTGTGATGAAAATATTACCGTTACAGGAAATATGAAATTACCGCTGGAAAGGCAATTATTCAAATTACAACAATGGAATAAAACAAAACAGTGTAGAACTTACGTCATTAGTCAAAATGACGTTGAATATTGCAACAGCAAATTACAATTGCTGCATGGGCAATAACGTATGCTAATGCTCGTGAGGCCGCAAGACGGGCAAGACGTAATTTAACGTAGCATTGCAGCCGCCGACTGTGGGAAGTGGAGAAAACGACTGCTGGAAACAGGAAGGATGCAGAAAGTCAAATCATCTGGAAGGCATTAGCACGGATGCAGAAACAACGAAGAGAATTGTGGAGGCGTTCGACGCTAGCCCACAAAAATCAACCAGTCAAGCTGCACGTGAGCAGTGATTTGTTTTGTTCTATTGTTGTAATTTGAAGGATTCCCTTTTCAATGATAACATCATAATATTTTCTTTAATAATAATGTTTTCGTCACAAAATGCGATTAAACGTATAGCCATATTTCTGAATCACTCTGTAAAACCCTTACACTGCGTGAGAAAATTCAAGCTTGTAATTTGGGAACCCTTTATAAGAAAAAAAAAATGCCAAGACGGTAATATATTTAAGGAACCGTTATGTTCCTTCATAGACAGGTTGTACTGTACTATGATCGTGATGTAATTGCCGTACTCCCTCTGTTTGAGTTTACAGTTAAGTCGAACAGCACTTGAAAGCATGTAAATACACTATTCCGCACTATTTTCACTCAGTCTCATAATAACTATTATCGCCTTAGTAACTATTACCACTCAGTTGAAGACTTCTTTGTGGATTTTCAATGAGATTTAGAAAACCGTCTCTTAGATCCAATCTCACAGTTGTAGACCTTTCTTTTTTCGATTTTTTCGTCATTGGATTCGGGCCCTCTTCTATTTGTTTCCATGTCATCCCATGTTTTTTACTCTCTGCGCCTTTTATTTGCGAAGAGAGAGACGAGAACCTTTATAAGATATTTCTTTTGCCTCTTGTCTTCTTTCAATCGATGTGCTCATGCAAGGAGAACCGCCACATCGTTTCACTCTTCTAGACCAATAGAGTTACAGTAATATGAATTTTTCGATCAATAGTCATATGGAGTAATTGAATTTATACACACTGATAATTTCGCAAAAAAGTACGGTCTAGATAAGAGACTTTGCATTAAATGGTAGAAATTTTGAATAGCCAAAAGTTATGTTGGACATTTTCATTCCAATTACTAACTACTGGGTGAATCATAAATATGGCTATACGTTTGATCGCGTTGTGTGATGAAAATGTTACCATTACAGGAAATATGAATTTACCGCTGCAAAGGCAATTATTCAAATTACAACAATGGAATAAAACAAAACAGTGTAGAACTTACGTCATTACTCAAAATGGAGTTGAATATGCAACAGCAAATTACAATTGCTGCATGGACAATGCAAATGATCGTGAGGCCACAAGACGGACAAGACGTGAGTTTAACGTAGCATTGCAGCCATCGACTTTGGGGAAGTGGAGAAAATGACTGCTGGAAACGGGAAGGATGCAGAAAATAAAACATCCTGGAAGGCCTCGCATTAGCACGGATGCAGATACAACGAAGAGAATTGTGGAGGCGTTCGACGCTAGCCCAAAAATCAACCTGCCAAGCTGCACGTGAGCAGTGATTTCTTTTGTTTTGTTCTATTGTTGTAATTTGAAGGATTCCCTTTCCAATGATAACATATTTCCTTTAATAATAATATTTTCGTCACAAAATGCGATCAAACGTATAGCCATATTTCTGAATCACTCTGTACGTATATAAAATTTATATGACATAAGGTAATGATGGCAGGACTTTTTAATCCATTTTACAGAAGTTTCAACATCTCAGTTCGTATAGCATTGTAAGATAATTTTGCCAAGAGAGTTGTCTCAAGCGATTGTACATAACTGTTCTAATAAGAATGTTTTTAATACTTTATCGACAAATAAGTGTCTTTTCAAGTCAGCGGTAATTTTGGAGTAATGACTAAATATATCGTTTTTTTGAGTTCCCACAGATAATTCAGGGCCATAAAAGTCTGAATAAAATGTTGTTTAAAACGTAGTTTATGTCTTTCAAAGTCTTCAGCAGATTTGACTTCGACGTAACATCGATGAATATCGTCATATACTTTCTCATTACGTGACAATAACGATAATACATTAATACATTAGAGATTATTTGTGTGTGGATCGCCAAGAGTTAATAATTTCTTCAAATAATACTTTTCCTATTATCCTAATATATACGTATTCTAATTACAAAATCATATATTGCTTTCTTATTGAATGCTTGAGTCGGGATTTGAACCCAAGTCTCTAAACTCGATACGTTTAGCGCTCTAACCAACTGAGCAACCGAAGTATTCCAACACAAACATAGACTTTTCTTATATATGTAGTATTCTCAATTCACACAAGAGGTAGCGGAAGTCGTTCCAACTGACATCTAGTGGCCACCACAACAGGTAAGCATTTTTTTAAAGAGAATATTTACTTTATAGGAGAAACCCTTGTATATTTAGATATTGTAACTATATTTTTTTGACATTTGGCAATGAAGGCAAATATGATATGAAAAGAAAAATGAATGCTTGAGTCGGGATTTGAACCCGAGCCTCTAAACTCTGCACACTTAGCGCTCTAACCAACTGAGCTACTCAAGTATTCCAACACAAGCATACATTTTTCTTATATATGTAGTATTCTCAATTCACACAAGAGGTAGCGGGAAGTCGTTCCAACTGACATCTAGAGGAAACCATAATAGGTAAGCAAATTATATATATATATATATATATATATATATATATATATATGATTATAAGTCAAGATGGATGCAACATGTTCATCGAACAGAAGATCACAGGATACCCAAAAAAAAAAAAAAATGTTAGCATATCAACCTGCAGGAAGAAGATGACCAGGACGTCCATTCAATAGACTTTTGGATGGTGTTTCTCTTGGGGCCGAAACAGGTCAAGATGATGATGATATATATACACGGCGTGTTGCAAAAAAAGATCGACAACGGAGGTGAGCTTGTATGTTGAGATATGTTGATCAATTTTATAAGGTATGAATGTCCGGAAATGATGCGTTTTCACACCCTGACTAGTTAATTATGTCTCAAGATCAGTTTGAAGACTCATTACTTGACACACCTCACATGTACGGGACATGTGATACGTGGCTTCGCAACGTAATGTGGCTAAAACATGACGAAGCACTAGCTCACTTCCATGCCAATGTGAGGGGATATTTGAATACCACTTATCCAGATCGATGGATTGGCAGAGGGGGACAAACCAGTCCCATGACCTCCGACATCACCTGATCTTAACCCTCTCGACTACTTTTTGTGGGGCGACATGAAACAGTCTGTTTATCAGACTCCAGCAGAGGCACATATGGATCGTATAGCCCGAATCCACGCTGCTACAGAAATAATTCAAATGAGACCAAGCATATTTGAACGTGTGCGCCAATCACTACACCGCCGATGAACGTTCTGTAATGAGATGGGAGGTTGATATTTTGAAAACTTGATATGACTGTGGAAGTATTGTCAAGTATTGATTCTTTAAATACAGTAACGGAACTCTTGAGATGTTAGTTACTCATAGTGTGAAAACGCATCATTTCCGGACATTGGTACCTCATTAAAGATGATCACCATATCTCAATATACCATCTCACCTCCGTTGTCGGTGTTTTTTGCAACACCCTGCATATATATATATATATATATATATATATTGGTTGGTGTCTATTGTGATTCATCCGATACTGAAGTCATTAGCAGTATTTCTGTCCAGTACTTTGAAGATTTTGGAAATTCCCTATTTGACGGCTGTAAAGTTGTTGAGGTGTTCGTCATCCTCTATTCTTCTGAGTTCTTGCACAGAATGCATCTTGGTGTATAGATAAATATATATACACACGGAGGAAAGGAGATTACAAGTATTTGAGAATAAAGTACTTGGGAACATTTTTGGACCAAAGAGAGATGAACAGATAGGTGAATGGAGAAGACTACATAACAACGAACTACATGGTCTTTATAGGAAGCCAGATATAATAAGAACAGTTAAGTCTCGTAGACTGCGATGGACGACATGTTGCACGTATGGGGAATGAAATACTTGCATGGAAGCTTCTTGTAGGAAAGCCAGAGGGAAAACGCCCAGTTGGTAGACGAAGAATGAGGTGGGAGAATAACATCAACTATGGTTTGAGGAAAGTAGATTATACAGGGAATGAATGGAAAACATTATCTCAGGATAGGGATGTATGGAGAGCTTATGTCCGTGCGGCCATGAACCTACGGGTTCGATAGTGCCAGTGAGTAAGTAAGTAAGTAAGTATATAGCTACAAACGAAATGTTATGGATCGAAAATCCAGGATGCAGAGTCAATCAACCTACTAACAGCTTAAACCACTCTATCAGTTTTAATATAATCTTAACGCTTTTAATTTGAGATACAGTTATTGACATATTTTTAGTTTTAGCTCATAAATATTTTAATTGTAAGATATTTCATAAGAGGGAAAGATAAAATATTCAGATCTTGCCACTGAACTGGTTCACTTACTAGACTTAGTTCCTGCAGTTCCATCTGGAAAATAGAGCATCTGTGAAGCACTATCATCTGCCCTTTGGGTTGCTACTGTTTTGACCTCTTTCCACGTTTTGTACTTCTATGGATTTCTTCTTCTATTCACATCCTCCTAGTTGTCTTGGGGCGTCTTCTTGTCTGGCTCCCTATGGATTCAAATCGAGTGCCTCTTTTTCCACTGCTCCGTCTGATTTCCTGAAGTGTGACCAATCCAAAACCTTTCCCATGTTTTGTTGTTTATTTATTGGTTTTTGTCTTGTCCGTTCCAATAAGTTTTCATTTGTTATTCTTCCTGGCCATCTAACTTGAAAGAACCTTCGTAAACATCTGTATTCTTTTTATATTTATTTGTATTACTTTCGATGTTTCACATACATACGATAGGACAGATTTTTCATTTATATGGAAGATCTTTATTTTTATTATCTTTGATATGATTTTAGCTTTCCAAATTGGATACAATTTTATAAATGTTTCATTTACTTTTTATTATATTTATGTCTTAATTTGTTCCACATCCTGTTATATTTTTATTTATTTGTTTATAAGGTTCTACCACCTGGAAGCTGCCTGAAGACAAATCATACTATTACAAAGAGAATACAGAAAAAAAAATGGATGTGGACATAATACAATTTAGAATAATTGGTTTAATCTACGGTAAGTTGGAGACATATTAATGAGATGTTATATAAACATTATTCCTTAAGATTTTCAGATATACACGAATAACTGCTAGATCCCATGGAAGATTGTAATTGAGGCCTAAACATTTACAGATCTTAATGGTTGAGTCACATTCAATCCTTAATTAAGGTCTAAGGTCTAACTGGAGTGATATGCTCGTTCCGTTGGGAGGACCTCTTTGTAAGAGGTTGTACCTCATACGTTGGGCTCTGAGTTCGATGGCGGACAGATTACCCTCTAGAGAGGAGTTAGCTCCGTCTCAGGGCGAAGATCAGGAAGAAGTGGGATTCGATGGTTTTAGAACTAAAATGCATAATTACTTTTCAATGTTCAATATATTTTATAAGACCATTATGCTAGTTTTCGAGCGAGTAGTCTCACTTATGGGATAGCTATACATTTTGAACAACCTCAGCTATTTATGACGCATTGCAAGATCATGTGGAATGCAAACAAGGAATTAAGTACTAAGGAAATTAGTTGCTATTAGCTACTACAGGGCTTCCAGTATAAAACCGGACACGCCTCACGGGGTTTCACCCGTCAGGCAGCGCTCTCTCCTCGTCCGCATTTCACTCTGCCAGCCGCAGAGTGTCCGGTTTTATACTGGAAACCCTATATTATAGCGTAATACAACGGTTATCAATGCTCATATTAATAACCGATTTAAAATTTATATTATACTGTAATGTAACTTAAGTTAAATATTCTTATTTTGACTATAATACTTGAAAATCACAAATATATTATTCGCACTTTCTTTCACATTAATATTTGACTTCATCACACTTGGTTCCATGGTAGTCATGTAGAGTCCTTAATAATAATAATAATAATAATAATAATAATAATAATAATAATAATAATAATAATAATAATAATAATAATAATACTTTATTTATTCTGGCAGAGTTAAGGCCATAAGGCCCTCTCTTTCACTCAACCAGCACAAATACAAATAAATATTCGACAAATATAGATATACACTATACTAATTATAAACAGTTAAAGATACAATAAATGTAGCAATGTAAATGTCATGTACAAACAACATTTTATAGGGTAATAACAATAATGATACGATAATAATAATAATAATAATAATAATAATAATAATAATAATAATAATAATAATATAAATATGATACATTATACGGGAAACACCAATTAATATATATATATATCTTACACTGGATAATAATGAAGTCGAGTTTAGAGCAAATATAAATTTAGGTCCTTCTCCAACATCCAAGCAGAAACTGAAAATAATTTACATCACATTCGTTTCAAATGCCTTGTGATGAGAACCTTAATTCTGATTAACTTTTAGTAAAATTTCAACATGCTTTAAACGAGAGCCCAATATAATTGTTGATTAAAAAAAAAAATATATATATATCCTTACGCCTTTCCAGGTTGTGATATTTCGTCCCAGTCATGCGGTTCCCCGACATCTCGTCCGATATTACAATGTCGACCCGCGAGATCTCGCCCCATATTAAAAATTCGACCCAGGACAAACCGTCATTTATTAACGATTAAATTACGTATCTGTGGTTCCTTGTACTTTCTGATTAATTAAATTCTCCGCGGTTTACTTATTCTATTTTGGTGAAGTTATTCTCTAAATTAACTTTCCTACAACAACTACCATTCAAAAAGGTAAACCCAAAATTGGTCTCGGGGTAGCGTGCTGCCTTGTCACGCAGCGGGGCCCGGGTTCGATCCCCGGTCGGGACTGTTTTTCTGGGTGAGGTTTTTATCGGGGTTTTTCCTCACCTGTGAGACAAATGTCAGGAAAACTTTAAGGCCCAAACGGTCCCCGAATTTATATGACCATCACAATCATCATCATTCATATTCATCTTAGGTTAAAGCTTAGAATTAGGGACTCTCCTGGCGCACCATTATCATCACCATCACCCATCATATCATCGGGGCAACGTAACCCTGCCTTTCAGGCCCCCCAACCTCAGAAGTGGGTTACAATTACGTCATTCCAGGAGAGAAACCAGGAATGTCGAAAGACAAACCTGGGGCATTCGAAAAAAAAATTACATACAAAGAAATATAATATGTATGGCAAGCGTAGGCAGAATAACGGTAAAACGTAATGGAAATGTAGCTTGAGGAGAAATGTCCAGCTGAAATACACAATGCCAGAATCACAAATAGAGTTTTCAAAGAAACCTAACACACATACGATCCAGATTGGAGTAGATACAATGCGATGGAGGTTCTTGCAGCATTAAAGGAAGAAGTGGGAACATCGAATGAAACAATGGCCTTTCATACATCATCGTGGCAGTGTAACTCCGCCTTTCAGGCGCCCCAACCTTAGAAGTGGCTTACAAGTACGTCATGCCGGGAGAGAATAGCAGAAATGTAATGACAACCTGGTAGCATTGAGTAATAGCATAGGCTATTACCATGCGAGGTTGGGAAATGTTTTTTACAGATTGGGGATATGATTAAAACCGAGCGATAGAGAGGCTTTTAATTTCCGAGATTCTCTAAAACACTTCATAAACGTGCGTTGTACATACTGTAATTTTTTGCACGATGGTGTTTTCAAAATAATAAATAATAGGAAAATAATATCTTTGTTGGAAATATTTGCGTCCATTATAAACAATACTAATAAAATGCATTGCTAAAACCGTTGAGGTGGAGAGTCATAAAATAAAATAAGATAAAATAAGTTAAAATATACCTTCTTAGGTAAACTCCGTCCGTCCTCAACTTATATAATATGTAATCTTTATGCCTGTAGGCCTTTCAGGACATCCGTTCCATCTTCAGTAGGTCACTCTTCGCCATCATACTGGATGTTGTAGCGAAGAGATACGACAACGCCACATTAGGACCAGCAGCATCAACTATCATACTGGATATTGTAGCGAAGAGTGACCTACTGAAGATGGAACGGATGTTCTGAAAGGCCTACAGGCATAAAAATTACATATTTTATAAGTTGAGGGCGACGGAGTTTACCTAAGAAGGCATATTTTAACTTATTTTATTTTATCATTATAAACAACTGACTATAGTTAACAGTCTGGACAATATTTATATGGTAATTGCCGAAAATAATTTAGTTTATAGTACAGTGATCGGGGATAAAATGACGGCAAGTACGAATTTATTGTTTTATATTGTTTCAAATAAAGTTCAGTTCATTTAAAATGTCCCGACCGGCAATCGAAACCTGGCCCGCTGCCTGACAAGGCAGCACGCTACCTGGAGACCACAGCAGTGGACACATCATAATATAACAATCACAATTAACTGTAATGTAGTAAATAAAAAAATTGATCAATAAGATAATATCCAATATATTCCGATTGAGGGTCTTTCCACTTTTCAGCGGTTGCCCTTTTTACCAGCCGGCTGCTGGCCCTTCACATCCACATGTATCCATCACAGAGGTAGATGATCAACAGCCAGTGTAGGGATGACATGTGGTTAGCATGTCGAGTCCCCCAGCCGTTATAGCTGGTTCCTCAATCTGGAGCCGCTACTTATTGTAGCTACCCAATTGCCTCACGATACTGGGTGGGCACCGGTCCCATACTGGCCGAAATACCATGAGAAAATTTCTTCCCCCATGGAGACTCGAACCAGCGCAAGTCCCGTAGCTCTGCGCCAAGGCTTCCTACCTTAACCGCTCGGCTACGGCGCGTAATATCCAATATATTAAAATCTATAATACAACCATATTAATGAGTTAAGATTAAGACTAAAACTAAAAATAAAATGTATTCTAGCAAGATAAATTGTTGGTAGACTGTCCCTGTCTAATGTATATAAAAATTGTATAGTAAGCCCATGTTCCCTTTACAGAGATTTAGGCGCTCTCCCCCTACAGGGAAGAATTTGAACCATACTAATTTAGTTATACTTGTTTTCGTGTAGATGTCACTTAGTGGTCCGTGGTCAGCGTTCCGCCTCATACTGACATCTAGGAAACCAAGGTAGTACTAGGACGGGAAAATTCGGTAAATTTTGCTTAGAGGCCTTTTCATTCAGGCTTAAGGATCTTTTACGAGCCTGAAAATCTTCAGACTCGGGACCCACGGCTTAAAGTCCCTCCCGGAGGATTTGCTCCTTGGATTTTTCCATCCTAAAAAATCCATCGACCCCGGCCGGGATTGAACCCGCGACCCTCGGGACCAGAGGCAAGGAGCATAACCACTAGTCCACCGCGGCCGATGTATATAAAAATACGAAGACAAATATTGAGGTATAGAAAACTAATTTTACGATTATTATTGGTCTAGTGCAGTGAGTTTGAGGAGGATTCGCAGTAAACAATGCAACACTAAATCGATTCTTCCCTTTACACTTCCTTAATCATCATAAATATATGCTTGGTATAACATTTAATAAACCTTATTACCGTAATTATTAATATCCGTTTTGTCTTCAAAATAGTTTGCGAAGAAATCCAAAGACTTTTCCGAGAAAATTATCACCTGTGTTCATTTCGACAGATTAAGAAATTACAGCTATAAAAGCTATTACTGCAAATACGAAAATACTATTGAGATATACATTTTACAATGTTATCTCGCAAATATGTTAATCTGTTGGTGACAATAAAATTTTTGAGCGGAAGTGCGTTTTGTCGTACTTACAGCAATGGCGACCATGACTGAAAGTTCAACTTCCTACATTTCGGGGTTGCCAATCTAAATAACTAGACTGCATTATTACATATTACACAAACAATAATCTTCGCAGATGATCAAGTACTTCTAGCAGAGAATGAAGATGATTTGCAGAGATCAGTGTTTAAATTGCAGAATACCCTGGAAAAATACAACATGAAAATATCTGAAAATAAAACCAAATCCATGGCAATCACTGGAAAGGGACTTTCGAGAGTAAAAATAATAATAAATAATAAACCAATAGAACAAGTAACGCAATTTAATTATTTGGGTAATAATATATCACAGTTTCATAATCAAAAAGATGTGGAAACAAATTTAGAAAAATATAAGAGACTAAATGGTGTAATTAGGAGAAATTTTGGAAAACAAATGAGGAAAGAAATCCAATTGAGATTTCATAATGCCATAGCCAAACCTGCTCTACTATACGGAAGTGAATGCTGGACACTTCGAGCAAAAGATAAATCCCGCATTAATAGTTCACAAATGAGATTCCTCCGATCACTAACAGGAGTAACTTTAAGGGATAGAATGAAGAGTGATGAGATAAGGATTCAGTGGAATAGTAGGGAAATGGTGGAACATATACAAAATTATCAGATTAAATGGTTCTAACACGTCCAGAGAATGTCAAATTCCCGTTTACCAAAGATGATTTACCACCTCAAACCTAAAGGAAAAAGAGACCTCGGAAGACCCTTCAACCGATGGAAAGATCAGTTTTTGTAGTCGCAGAACGGGCATCATCGCCCAATACTGCAAACGGAAGAAGAAGAAGAACCTAGTGCTGGAAGTGAAACCACTCTCCTTTATGTATATACAAAAATATATCCAGGTACAACTGCCATGACCAACACACCATTTAATTTCCGAAAGGAATCGAAACACAAATTATGTTACGAGTTATGTCCTTTTACTTCTAATCGGTCTTATTGAAATTCAAAGTAGTGAATTTGCATCAATAAACGAAAGGCGTAGTAATGTGTAATGAAGGAATGATTGCAAATCAATGTAGGCGTGGTTTCAATTCAAAGTGTGAAGCGGATGCATGTGGTCGACCACATAAAGGCATGACGTTCTGTGTAATCAGCAGAAACCCTTTGTGTCGAGGTGTGATTCAACACCACAATCAAGCAGATGTTCACAAAAATTATCCTAGCGATATCATTCAATAATGGAAATGATCAAAAATGTAGAATGGTGACATGCAAAATTACATAAAAACCTTGTAGAAATAAGCGCTGTATAACTCGTTTTTCAATATGGACCAAACGTTATAGAGCCATTCTACGTATTTTTGAAGTAAAACATTAAGATAGAACTTGGTAGTTTTTATTTCCTATTATTCGCACTAAATCACACGAATATTAATTAATATTCTAACATAAAATATATTTTATTACAGAGGCCGAATGCATAGGAATTAGAAATAGAAAAAGATACGCAAAATCACTTAAAATATACAGGGCTAATCAGAAAGAAGGAACAGACTTCAAAGATTTATTTCTTCCAAACTGTAAAAAATAGGAACACAATTCCACCGTTCCTGAAAGAGAAAAGTTGAAATTTTACTAGTTTATGCATTCAATATGAGCACCATGTACGTATTACACAACAAATATCAAAACGGTGGCTCATATTTTGCCACACACGAATCAGCTGGTCTCCAGTTATCGAATTCACAGCTTCAACAATTTGAAGTCGCAGATTTTCAAGAGTATCAGGCACTGGGAGGATAAAAACACGGTCTTTTACGTAACCTCACAGATAAAAAATCATATGGAGTTAGATCTAGTGACCTGGGAGGTGTAACACATTCTAAGGGGAACACTTTACTTCACTAAGTCTATCTGATCTATCCATCTATCTATTCTTCCGTCCATATGCATGTATATATAACTCTAAGACCAATGCAGCCGTGATCGCAACTTCAAACTTCTTTCCAGGAACGTTGGAATTGTGTTTCTATTTTTGTAGTTTGGAAGAAATAAATGTATAAAATCTGTTCCTTCTATCTGAATAGTCCTTTATTTAATATAGGCAGCAAAGAAGACACAAACTATGTAATAAAGACAGTAAAAATTAATTTATATTTTTAAACAGGATGTATTTTTGTATACGTGTGTGTGTGTGTGTGTGTACCGGAATAACAATCATTCGCCTGGAGTAGTTTAAACTGAATTTGTTAACAGAAATGTGTTTGAAATGGGTAACAGACCCCTAGCGCCTTAGGTGAATAAGTGGGACTTGAAATGGAAAAAAAAAGGATTGATAACGATCTATATATTTACCAGCATAACTCTTGGAGAAATTTAAACCGATCTCGATAGGAATATAACTTAAAATGTGATAAAAATTCCGTGAGAGGTACGAGACCCTTAGCACTCCTAAAAGTGCGAGTGAAACGGATGTCATTTAAACATAATGAAAAACTACCGACATTAGAATCGAATCGATAGTTTTGTATATTAGCAGTAGTTCTGGTGATACCTGAAACCAAATTTGATCCCTAACATCTCTAATAGAGAGAAGGCGATAAAGATGAAAAATGAAACGGCAAAAAAGATCGAAATTAGTCACAGTTTTCAAATACTAAGCTTTCAGGGTCGCTAAATTGATTGCTTAACAGTATCGATGCCATTTAAATACAAGTTTGACCTGGCACTCTTAAAATAAATGTTATATATCTAGGCATTAATATTGACTTCAAGGGGTAAGTTAAATTAAGTACTAACTGATTGTTAACTATTAAACCAAACGAAATGAAGTTTAAAAAAACACTTAACAACAAAACGTTTCAAAATGGAGAAAGGCGTGTTTTTAAAGAACGAATATACCAGTTACGTTGACTATTTAACTCATGCCCAAAATGGGAGTCAATGACCAATCACGTTTCAATGAATTTTGTTTTACAACCAATCACTGTCGTGTTTCACCTCGCTATTTATCAACTTATATTTATTATATTAAAGAAAGCTCCTCCTTTTTAATATCCTGAACAGGTCAGAACATTATTCTGCAGTGACTGATTCTCAAACAAATACTTTGAATACTATATTCACGTAGCACCGATGTAAGAATCTGCAGCCGACAGTTGAAGAGTTAGGAGTTCATAGAGCAAGCGGAATCTCTTGAGGATGTCTACCGCAATAGTAGACGAAACGTTGAATTTTAAGAAAACCAGACCACGGCCATTTGGCTCGAAAGAAAAACCCAACAGGAATCAAGACACCTGCCATGAAAGCCTACAATTTTACATAATCCTACAATACATGTGGCTCCCAGATTGTATATATAGTGCACGAATGTAATCAGGTACTGCTTACGTGATATAATGGAAAAAAATTGTAGCAATTGATTAGATTAGATTAGATTAGATTAGATTAGATTTATTTAGACTGGTGGAGTTAAGGCCATGTGGCCTTCTCTTCCACTCACCAGGACAAACATATATTACATAAGAATATAACAATCTTAATTAACTCTAATATTAAACACTAAGTAAAAATTTGATCAAAAGATAATATCTAATATACATATTACGATCTATAATACAACCAGTTAATATTAGTTAAAATTAAGACTAAAACTAATAATAAAATGTATACAAGCAAGACATATTAAATTGTCCCTGTCTAGTGTATATAAAAAACAGGAAAATAATGAGATATAGAAAAACTAATTTTACGATTATACAATATTTAAAACAAAACAAATAAAAGTATTTGTTATACTTAATATTATTTACATAAGTAATTAAATATATTAATATTGCTAAAAGAATACTATCAGTGAGGTGTATAAGTTAGTTTGTTATTAAATAATTCTTTAGTTTGTTTTTTGAAGGATGTTATAGTTTGACAGTCTCTGACATAGGGTGGAAGGGAATTCCATGTTTTGGTAAGTGACACCGTAAAAGATAATGAATAATATACAGTGTGATGAGGCGGGATATAAAGGACAATGTGCTGATGGGATCGAGTGTCAAGATTATGTGTGTCGGATAGTCTGATGAAGCGGCGTGATAAATAATTAGGCGATGATGTGTGAAGGATTTTATAGAGAAGGGATAGGGAATGGACAGTTCTACGATCTCTTAGACGAAACCACGATAATTGTTCCAGGGACGGTGTAACATGGTCAAATTTGCGAATACCACAAATAAAACGTGCGCAAGAATTATGAACACGTTGAAGTCTTTGAGTGGAAATAATATTTAAGTCTGTAAAAAGAGTGTCACAATAATCAAAATGGGGCATTGCAAGTGTTTCTACTAACATTTTCCTAAGGGCGAATGGCAAACAATTTCGTACACGATTTAATGAATGTATTATTGAGAAGACTGTTTTGCATGTATGGTTTATTTGTGTATTCCAATTTAAGTTTTTGTCAATAAATACTCCTAGAATTTTTACTGTCTCACTATAAGGGATTTGAACTCCTTTTAGTGACACATGCGAAACTGTGTTTAGGTTAATTGTAGATAATAGTCTCTGATGACCCATAATGATTGATTGTGACTTTGTAGGATTTAATTGCAGTCCATATTTAACTGTCCAAGTCATTAGTGAGTCAAGATCCTCATTAATTTTGGCAACAGCGTCATTTAGTGAATATTTGTCTGTGTGGATGTAGATTTGCATGTCGTCTGCAAATAAATTATGTTTGCAATGCTTTAGGGAGTTAGATATGTCATTTATGTAGATTGAAAAAAGCAAAGGTCCAAGTACCGAACCCTGTGGAACCCCAGCTTTACGGAAGGACCAAGAAGAACATAATGTATGATTTCCTATAACAGATTGCTGGCGCTCATGAAGGTAGGAGTTGAACCATTTCGTGGCACTATCAGAGAGTAAGAGGTTTTTAAGTTTATGCAACAATAAGTCCAAGTCTACCGTGTCGAATGCTTTACTAAAGTCCAGTAATGTAAGAATGGTAAGTTTTCGATTATCAGCAGCTTCGCGTATGTCTTCGCAAATATTTAGTAGAGCAGTATTTGTATTGTGTCCTGTCCTGAAACCTGACTGAAATTGATCTAGAAGGTTGTAAGCATTTAGGTATTCAGTCAGTTGTTTATGGACTAATCGTTCCAGACAATAAAAAAAAAACACTGTATACACTTACTTAAATGTATTATTTCCCAGGTATTTACGTTCTAGAAAAATATAATTGACATATTTGCATCATAGGACATCAGAAATTAATTAATAAACTATAATGTTGGTTATAATATAAAGTTTGATGTTTCATTTTTTCTCCACTAGGGTACATTCTTACAGTATTGCGATCCAATTTGCCAATAAATAATATGATTAGTTTGCAATGATGAACAAATGAAACATAACAAACGTTTCTCATTTGTTTTGAAACATCGCCGTTTACATTTTAAATATATAAATATTTTAAAATAACTATATTTAAATAATGATTTGTGAGTAAACAGCTTAATTTTATTCGTTAAATAGTCCTAACAAATGCCACTCTTGATTTCCAAATCCTCTAGATAAATTGGAAATCACTCGTGACATTACTTATGATAAGATGCAGTTTTGTTGCATTCTTCCAAATTTAAAATTTTGATACGCAGTTAACAGAAACATTGATGGAAGCAGAAGTTAAAAATTGTGTGGTACTGAGGTGGCATGTTTGAGAGAACGCTATCGTGCAGGTTGAGAATTTCCATGATCAAGGTGAATGGGAGCAGATGTTCCCCACTGAAAATGATGTTGTAAAACTTTTACGTGTGACTTAGATCCATAACAACTCACGCAATCCGATAATTTTTGGAATCCTAGTCTTGATGAAAGTGTAATAGCATCTTGAGACAAGAACTCTATTTCCCAGATCAAATTCACTTCTGCTCCGTGCAGCTTAAAGTATACGATTGCGTTTTGTTTCTTTCAACACAGCTGACACCTTTCTTTAAGGAAATTAACTCTTAAATTGGCAATGTATCCTGTAGGATACATCAGTTGGTTTAATTTTTTTAATTTCAGAATTGTTTATGTTATTTACACAGGTATCTTCAACCAAAATATACAAATTTAATTAATTATTTTTTAAGAATTAAACAGAAGAAAACGAACGAGTATAACTTACTTATATTTGTGTCGAATTATGCAATATACCTAATAATAACAGTTATACACGATTTAGTTTCCACTGAAGTCCGCCACATACCTAAAACTAGTCAATAGAATCTAAAAATGATCTTTAATAAGAAGTTTTAAATTTTAGGTATTGGAAACTCTCAGGCATGGGCGTCCCATAAAAAGGACGGTGGGAAATAGAGGTATGATTCATATCTAAAATTGCTTGATTTGTTTAAGAAATCAGTGTGGTGAATTTGAGAGAAAATTGAGAAATGTTTAATTTATTAACATAAACAAATACGTAAGTGATAGTAGGAGATGAAAACTGTGTATTTTAGTGCAAAAAGAGTTTAAAATAAACTGGACTTGAAAGCGGGATTACATTTTCCTGTGCTACCTTGGAACACACTTTATATGCAAAGTTACATTGCATTTTGTGCACTTTAAAAATTGCTTTTTGTGGCAGATTCTGCACCTGGTCTCTTTACCTTGTGATTCAATCATATGACCAATTCGGTCATATCTAGATTCCAAGTTTTCTAGTGAAGATGGACGGCAGCGTTTTGCAGGTGCCAATCTCATGCTGGATTCAAGAAGATCTATTGCCACTCGTCTTCTAAAACCCAGATGATCCATTTTCCCCTTATTTAGTTTATGAAGGTGACATGCGTTTTGCTCACAGACATCAATGCAGTGGCAAATAAGTGGAAAGTGCCACTTTTGCCCCTCTTATTGCAATTCGATATAGGCTGATATTTTGATCTGATTTATCTACACCCCCCCATTCCAGAATTGTAAACCTGAAACATATATGGCTGCGATACTGTAATTCTCTTTTTGTATTTATTTGAAAATCGTCTGGCTGCCTGGAGAGGAAGCACTGGTGCTGCTGATACAACATGAGTCACGGCATCATCTTCTGCTGTAGTTGGAGGAAATATCACTACAGCATCTACAATTCCTTAGACGGTCTCATCTTTCTCCAAAATAGTAATTATTTCATCAAGAGACAAACTTCAAAAAAAAAAATCATCATCATCATCATAGTACATTCACGAATTTAGGCCATTTGTTGACCTGTTTCGGCCTCAAGAGAAACACCATCCAGAAGTCTTTTGAGTGGACGTCCTGGTCTTCTTCTTCCTGCAGGTTGATATCTTAACATTTGTTGGGGTATTCTGTGATCTTCCATTCGATGAACATGTTGCATCCATCTTGACTTATAATCAGAAATTTTGTTTTCTAAAGATTCCATGTGTAATTCTTCTAAGATGTCTTCATTTTTTTTGTGATCTAGTAGTGTGTATCCTGCAGTCCTCCGAAGATATCTCATTTCAGCAGATCTAAGTCTCTGTATATCCTTCTGTTTCAACGTCCATACTTCGCTACCATACAAAAGAGTTGGAAGAGCCAGTGTTTTATACACTTTCAGTCTTGAATGCTTTTGGACTAACTGTGGCTTGAAGATAGAATTTATTAACCCTAAAATTCTTAAAAATTAAATAGGGTTGTAAGGGGTAGTGACGTGTGTATAACCTCTCCTACCCAATTCTCATCCTCACCTTCTCGTGGTACAACCTGTTTTCACAAACGAGGCTCTGAGGACCGAGTCACGGCGGTATAACCGTTCCATCAGGTACTGAGTAAATGCGGTATCCTAATGTCTGTCCAGAGACTAAAAGGTAGCAGCCCTACCACTGGACTACTTAGCGTCGGGCCAGTAACCTGTCCTAAGGAACTTCAAAACTACTTTCAAGTCTCAACACAAAAAAAAAAATATATTGTTATAACAGCTACCCATTTTCCCACCGTCCTAATAAAAGGACACTAGCAATTTCAACAACCATAGCTCATATTGTTATGTATGAATTGTGTTTTAAACTTTATATTAATATGATACCTTAAGAGCAATAATAGTAACTGATAATAAAATTTTAGAGCAGGTGAACAGTTTTAAATATCTAGGTTTCAATTTACCATATGTTAATATTGAAGACATTAATGACTAAATAAATAAATTTAATCTAATGTGTGGCACTATTAAAAGAACCCTTAAAACACAAGAAAAGAAACAAAAATTAAATTTTATAAAGTAATGGCTGTTCCTGTATTGATGTATGGATCAGAATGTTGGACGATCACTAAAAGACAAGAACTAAGATTGGAAGCAGCTGAGTTGCGATTTTTAAGAAATATAGCAGGATATACTCTGCTGGATAAGAAATGAAATGAAGATATGAGAAAGGAACTAAATATTTTCAAACTTACAGACCGAATAATTAAATATAGGAACGACTGGAAAGAACATATTGATAGAATGCCAGAAGAAAGATTTACAAAATTATTGCTAAATTATAAATCGCGCGGAAGGAGAAATGTTTGACGCCCACACAGAAGATGGTCTGAACAATTTTAACAATTCTAGCTTTCATGAAACCGGAACGAGCCAACAGGCTTAATTGCTGGATGATGATGACTTTATATTAATATTATGTGAACTGTTGGGAACAAATATAACTGAAGATCAAATCAGAATTCAAAAAAAAAAAATTATAATAATTACCTTTTTTTGTAGTAAGACGTGTGTTTTTCCAACTTGCAGAAGTAGCACAAAATAATTTGTCACAAAAATGGGTTCAAGGTTGTTTAAATAATTCCAAATATGCAAATTATATTTGATAGAGTTTACAAATGCTGCCAATATTATCGTAAAACTTATAAAATATACCAAACACAAAAAATGACACATCTGAAGGCTCTGCAACTGTCCTTATAAAAGGACGGTGGGCTTATCTGGGTTAATAATTGAATAACATATAATTAATATCAATTTAACGTCAGTCCTGTCTGCATTGTACTGTCGTGTGAAGTGTACCGTGCAATGAAGTTTGCATCTTTATTTATAAAATTGAGTGTTGGTGCCTGTCTGTCCTTTATGGACTCAGAAACTGCTTGATCGATTTGAGTGATATTTTTACCACCATTGAGAGATTTTTTTAGGAAAATTAAGGTATATAACATTTTATCGTACATATTATAGGGCCGGGGCTAAAAAAATAAATAAAAAGGCATCGGTGTACTGAAAAGTTGCTTTTTAGACGATTAAATAGCTTACGCTACCTAGATTATAACAAATACACCAAATTAATGTACACAGAATTTAATATCTAAAAAAAAAAAAACAAGTCCGTGACAGCATATGGCTATATTTTATTAAGGATAATTCACCATTTTTCTCTTACAGCTCATTGATGCCAAGAATATCGGGATAAGTAGATTCCAGGGCAATGTCGCGTTATCAACACGGGACATCTAAAATAATAGGATATACGTAATCAATTGAGTTGGTGTTTACTTGATGAAAATCCATATTTATTAATTAAATAAAAATAAAACGTAGTTTTATTTGATTTTCATATTTATTATATAATTCAGTGACAGCTGTTCCGGTACACTGTACCTTCTTCAGACATGTTAACAAATTATGAATTGTGTTCCAACTGATCTAAGCAACAATACAACAATATTTATTTAAATTTTTTAATTTAACAAAGGGGATTCATTCAAATCAAGTTGAGAATTTAACAGTTTTTTACTACTTTTAAACTTATTAATTTCTACAGCCTCCAAAAGATCTAACTTCTTACCCTTATCACAAATATGTAAAATTTCAAAATTTGGATCGAAACAATGATTAAATTGGAATAGGTGGTTAGCATAGTTTGAATTTTCTAAATTTCTGTTATATGTTATATGAAATTTTACATATTTGTGATAAGGGTAAAGAAGTTAGATCTTTTGGAGGCTGTAGAAATTAATAAGTTTAAAAGTAGTAAAAAACTGTTAAATTCTCAACTTGATTTGAATGAATCCCCTTCGTTAAATTAAAAAATTTAAATAAATATTGTTGTATTGTTGCTTAGATCAGTTGGAACACAATTCATAATTTGTTAACATGTCTGAAGAAGGTACAATGTACCGAAACAGCTGTCACTGAATTATATAATAAATTTGAAAATCAAATAAAACTACGTTTTATTTTTATTTAATTAATAAATAGGATATACATTTATAATTATTTTTCGTTTTACTTATTCAACTAAAAAATATATATATTTAATTTATTTAGGAGTAGCAGCGCACGCCGGGTATTAGCTAGTAGTAGATACAAGTTTATTTTTAAAAGTCTAAAAATTTAGATCCTGTAACAACATTGTCAGATTCATGAGGTCCTGGGTTCGATTCCCGGTCAAACCATAGCAATTTCTCCTTAAAGGGAAATCTTCCTGCGGTTTCCCATGGTCTGAAATTTAGGTTAAGTTTATGTAAAGAACTCTCCTGGCGCTTCATTATCATTTATAACCCATCATATCATCGGTGTAACGTAACTCCGCCTTCTAGGAGCCTCAACTTCAAAAGTGGGTTAGAATTAAGATAATGCCAGGGGAGAACACCAGAAATGTCGAAATGACAACCTGGAGCATTGAATAAAAAAACATTGTCAGTAGAAAAAAGTGACTTCACTTCTAGAGTCAAGAATATTGATATTCGTAAAATTATCTACAACAGAAAGAGTTTTTTTAAGAAAATAAGCGCGGACCCTGGATGTAATAGCAGAAGAGAAAGACAATAAAATGTATGTTTTACAATAGTTGTTTTTTCATTGCTTGGAGACAGCGAAAAAATGATAGAGAGCACTAAGAAGTCTCTCGGTTTACAGCACTTATTTGGTGTCGGATTGCAATGAGCCCCCTTCTATTTCGATTTTTTTTATTCTCTTCTTCATTTCAAAGGATTGTCAGTATACCTTCTTCCGGTTCACAATACACGACACAATCCCTCCCTGCTTCATCCCGGATCGACTTCTCTTTCACTTCTTATTGCCTACTTTTCTTAGAAAGGTTCCCAGTTTCTCGTTTTAAAATGTGGATCATATAACTTTCTAAATCCAAATGCTTCATTCCATGAAGGCTTTAATAACAACGAAATTACACTAACTCCATATAACCTCCTTATACGAGATATTATTCATCTAAAATTTTCCAATTTACTTTCAAAATCGTGCTTCTAATGTTACAGCGCATTCAGTATTAATGATAACAAAAACAAAATAAATAATAATCTTCTTCTTCTTCTACTACAAAGTTTAGGCTATGCAGCCTGTTCCGGCGAAGTTAAAAGTGGAGTCCATCTTCTACGTGGTCGGCCAACATTTCTTGTTCCTCTGGGATTATACAGGAATGTTCTTTTTGGTATTCTTTCGTTGTTCATTCTCATTAAGTGTTCTGTCCATTTCTTATTATTTTCGCTGATTTTATCTTCAATTTTATATATATTTAATTCTTCTCGTATAGTTTCATTCCTTACTCTACCGCTCTTGTGCATCTTTTCACATTACGTAAAAACAGCATTTCCGCAGTCTGTATCCTGCTTTTATCCCTTGATTTCATTATCCAATTTTCACTTCCATACAACAACAAAGGAACAGCCATTGTTTTATATAATTTAAGTTTCGTATCTTTCCTTGTTTTCCGACCTAAGGTTATTTTTATGGTTCCACAAACAGCCTGAAATTTATTTACTTTGTTTTCTATATCTTTATTTTCTCTATAAGTTATAGGTATCACATCCTAAATATTGGAAATGTGATATTTGTTCTATTATTTTGTTATCCAGTACAAATTTTGATCTAATTCCATATTTACCAATAAATAATAATAATAATAATAATTCTAATAATAATAATAATAATAATAATAATAATAATAATAATAGTAAGTAATAATACCATTTATTTACATAAAGGATGAAACATTTCACAACATTTTCATCATCATCATCAACAACAAGGATTAAGCCCAATGGCCTGTTCCGATCTCATTATAGGTCGAATTGGTCCTTCCACCTCTTCAATGGTCTTCCCAACATTCTTCTCCCTTTTGGTTTATAATTATACATTCTTCTTGGTATGCGCTGTTCATTCATTCGTAATACGTGCTGAAGATAAGCATTTTGATAATATTTTATTTTTTCACAGATATTAAATATATCAAGTTTTGTTCTTATATCTTCGTTTTTCTTTTTATCGGTCCTTTGGTATCCTGCTATTGCTCTCAACATCTTCATTTCAGCAGCCTCTATTTGTTTACTATCTGCCTTTGTTAATGTTAATTACATTGTTTATCATTATTTTTGTTCTTAATGCACATTTTCCTTTCAGAGCTAATATTTTTGTTTTAGATGTATATATTCTTCAATTGTATTTTAGAGAGATATTATTTAAAGTATAAAAGAATTGTTGTAAAGCATTTTATGATGTCATTATTACTTGATCGTCTGCAAAAAGCAGAGTTGTCAATACACTATTTATATTAATTTGTTCTTGCCATTCATGTATGACATGGTCCAAGTATAAATTAAATAATACTGGTGACAATGGACACCCTTGTCTTACTCCCTGTTCCGGAACCCGTTTTCCAACATTTTCCTGCGTCCAATTAATCTACTGCCATTCTCCTTCACGCTTTTCTGGCATTCTAATCTCCATCGTGCAATACTTATCCCCTCATATTATCAATTCAAGTTACTTAGGCCGCCCTTTTCTTCATTCTCCTAACATGTGACACCCATTCCAGTATTTAACATGGGATGTGTCTTCTGTCATTCTTCTTACATTTCTCCATTTTTCCACGAATTGTCATGGCTAATTCTTAAAGAGAGAAGAAAATTACACTGTCTAGTTCTCCTATTTAAGATCCTACATACCTCAATTTCCAATTATTTATCATCTCGTTTCCAGTATCTATCCTCAACTTAAAAACAAGATCACAACATAGTCTCTTGCTTAATATACCGCAACATAGGACATCACATCACTCTATGTCATATACTATCTCAACTGGAATTCCCTACCACAAGAAATAAGGGCATCTTTTAAAAGAAATCTATATTTGTTCTAACATCGACTTCATCATTACCCAGTGTAAGGTACATATATCAATTGGTGTTTATCGTACAATTTATGATATTTATACTATAATTAACTTAACTCTCTGGCACTATCGAACCCGTAGGTTCATGGCCACGAGGACATATGCTCTCCATACATCCCTATCCTGAGCCAATATTTTCCAATCATCCCCTGTATAATCTACTTCCCTAAAATCATTGTTAATGTTATTATTCCACCTCATTCTTGGTCTACCAACAGGGCGTTTTCCCTCTGGTTTTCTTACAAGAAGCTTCCATGCACGTCTTCGTGGTGATGGTGATGATGATGATGATAATATTAATAATAATAATAATAATAATAACAATATTATTAATAATAATAACAATGATATTAATAATAATAATATTAATAATAACAATAATATTAATAACAATAACAACAGCATAGACAACGACGACCCAACGACAACAAAAAACATCAACAACATTGCAACAACAACAACATCGCAAGAACAACAACATCGAAACAGCAACACCAACAACAACAACAATAAATAATAATAACAATAATAATAACAATAATAACAATAATAACAATAATAATAACAATAATAATAATAATAATAATAATAATAATAATAATAATAATAGAAAGATAGATCATTAGTTGATTAATGTCTTTGACATCTTCCCATTTCTAATAGCGAATTTTGTCGGTCCATCCAATCTCCTGGATGTAGATGCTTCTGCTTCATGTATAAATATATTCCCTGACTCCAGGAAGATTTAAGGCTTCCTCTGCCTCGTCTGCCCTCAGGTTTCCATTCCAAAACACATTTTGGTAGCCCATCCTCTTCAATTCACTGGACATGTCCGTACTTCGTGAGTCGTGAATTTATCGATAATTTGGAAATCACTCGTGGCATTACTTATGAAAACTCCTGCTTCAATATTTTCAGTTATATGTAAAAGGTTATATATTTCAATTATCGATTTATCATATTATGTTTTCAATAGAGGTTCAGTTAATTTTAATGAAACGTGAAATTCATACCAATGAACTACATGGCCTTTGTAGGAAGCCAGATATATTAAGAACAATTGCGTCTCGTACACTGCGATGGGCAGGACATGTGGCACGAATGGGGATGAAAGACGTGCATGGAATCTTCTTGTAAGAAAACCAGAGGGAAAGCGCCCAGTTGGTAGACCAAGAATGAGGCGGGAGAATAACATCAATTATGATTTGAGGGAAGTAGATTATACAGGGTATGATTGGAAAGCACTAGCTCTGGATATGGATGTGTGGAGAGTTTGTGTCCGTGCGGCCATGAACCTACGGGTTCGATAGTGCCAGTGAGTAAGTAAGATACGAGAAATTATGAGTATGATGAAATGGAGCACGTAATGTAATTGCAACCTAGTTTCCCTGTCTATTTGGGGGGGGGGAGACCTCGGTGATACATCTTCCTGGTATTCATTGGATATTTTATTTATTTATTTTTGTATTTCCCGTGATGTATGTAATTATCATGAAGATCTCTGCAATTTTATTAGAATTTAATTTCTTTCTTTTAAATATGATCGGCCAATCATTTTATATATTTACTAGATGGCCCGGCGAACTTCGTATCGCCTTTAACTATTTTTACGTTAATTTTTCCGTACGGTTTTGTTGATTGAAATGAATTTATGTTGTCTGCATTCTCAGTATCATCCATAAGTGTATCATAAGGATTATATAATTTATTGATGGAATGTTTTGAGGAGACTTGCTGATTTCATTATACTTCGTTTTTTTCTACGAACTTGTTGGCAGTTTGGATTCTCATCATCATCAAGAAGTCTCCGTATCGTAATATCATCTTGTGATATATTATAGTCTTCTTGTTTTTCATTTAATTGAGGTATGGAGATTGTTTCTGTACCGTCATCTGTTAGAATCGTATGGAACTCTCAGATAATTATAACTCTTTGTTAAGTAATAAACAAATAATGTGCAATAAAAAATAATGCGACTATAAATTTAGTTATAAACAACCGTATGTTTCAAGTTGGATCAAACAGCACACAGTGTGCAAAATGTTATTAAAATCGGTTCAGTAATTTAGGATTCCATCGCGGACAAACAACGTGACACGTAATTTTTATATATTAAGATAGAATATTTAAATGGACGGGGGTTACAATGGTACAAGTAATGTTTTCAGCAGTTAAATTGAAATTATAGCAATATGTTACATTGCAAAATGTTCAATTAAATTCAAGCCCCTAAAATTATAGAATTACATTTTCGTTTCCGAATTTATTACAGTATTTTCCGTTATGTTAATCTGGTGGATAGTAATAAAAGTATAACTTACATTTTGTAACTTTAACCCGTACAAATAATTCTAAATCATGACTTACATCAGTTATTTTTTTCCCGGATCATCGTATTTTGATTGACGCTGAGCTAACAAAGCTTTGTTTTCACGATGATAAAGCTGAAAGAAATCTACCTGCGAACGCTTCAACTTTATGTGATGAGCAATTTCTAGCACTTGATGTCAGATTTCGGAAATCCTTTTAACAGGAACCAGAGAGTTAAGTGAGTTTAACTTTTATGAAGTGTCATAAATCGGAAGTGCTTCAAGAAGAAGATCAGATATGAATTGCAAGTACACATAATCTAAACACCAACGCAGAGCCATGAAACATTTAGTTGATGGCCTGTTTCGCATAACATAAATCCTGGCACGAATCTGAAATTCAAATTTTAGATAAAGCAAACTTGTTACAGATATGCACAATTCTACAGACGGCCAAGTTTCTAGTTAACATATACTGATGCCAGTCTTTTAAGCAAAAAGAACATTCATAACTAGAAGGAAAGTAAGAAGAATAAAGAACAGGAAGATTGTCTACAAACCTGAAAATTAATGAGGAATTTTAATGAGTTCATGTTAAATGAATTTGTATTAAAAACTGACAAGTCGTCATATATTTGTCTTCCACCTATGGGTTCCAAGTTCGCATCTCGGACACTCCATGTTCGGTTGACGATGAACGAATCGGAACCATGGAGTATTTTTTCCATGTTTATTCCGTTTTCCTCTATCAAAACCTTCATACTCAGGTATACATTTCGTTTTATTTAATTTAATGTACCTTGTGATGGTGTGGTAAACCTGATCAGCCTTCATCCTTGAAATGCAGCGGCTTCATCTCTTCTTATTCCACTATCTGACACCGATAATGAATAGAGAGTTCACTTTTAATGTTAGTTAATGAGCATTCGTGCATGTGTTTTTATGTATTTGTTTTATAATAATTTCCGTAAAATTATTTGATTATAAACAAATTTGATGTGTATGATATATGCGCTTTGCACGTTCAGAACTATAGCCGTTGTTTTAAGTTGATATTTGTCAAATTAAAGGAATAAATTAAACTCCAAGATAATGACAGGGTTCACTAATTTTTAGTTTGCAATATCCCAGATCCACCTTCAAAGACAGCCCAAGATACCACAAGACAAGAGAAACATTCCAAGGGTCAAAGTGTGAATTGAAAGTCCTCTATCTCATCAGAATACGAACCATAATATAAGGCAGTACTCAACGGACTATGAAATGATAACGGCAATCTTATATATAAAAATCAATGTTCGTTTGTTTGTATGTTTATTGGTTTGTTTGTTCGTATTCTATGCGCGGCCATATCGTTGATCCGAGTCACCTATTGCAACAGTATAACCTGCAACATTTTTCAAGTGCTTCCCTATAATTTTTTATCAATGTCACCAGGTTGTTTTATGGCATTTCTGGCGTTAATCTCCTGGCATAGGCTGATAAAAATATGTTTGTGATTCACTGGTTAAATTCCTTATCCGAACAGGTCGTGCTATTATATGGCCCGGGTGCGTGTGACATGTGAAAACTACATAAAGGTGAGAGGTTACACTGAGATAAAGAAGAGGAAGAATTATATTCTATTACTTTTTGACTGTACTATTATGGATGGCAATGAGAAATATGAATATCTGTGATAAATGGATTAATATTGTTAGGAGGATCTATAGTAATACAAAAGCTAAAGTTAAAAATACAGAATAATTTAACAGAGGAATTCACAGTGAATAAAGGCCTTAAGGAGGGATGCAGTTTGTCACCAATTCTTTTTAACATTTATTTAGACCAGGCTCTTAACTTGTGGTATAAAAATATTCTGAAATAGGTATTCCTATAGGAGGAAAAGTACTGCTTCATTGTTGTTTGCAGATGATCAAATAATTTTTGCAGGGGATGAAGACGATATGAAATATATGATAAATAAATTAATGGAAGAATATAAAAAATGGGGACTGAATATAAATTTACAGAAAACAGAAAAACAGAATATATGTGTTTGGGAAAGGATGTGGATGACCTCATACTCGAAACAGGGAAAATAAAAAAAAAGTGAATTTTTTAATATCTTGGGTCAATAATTACAAGTTCGGGTACCTGTGAGAGAGATGTACAGACTAAAATTGCAATGGCAAAAAATGCAACTAAGACATTACATGGAATAATTTGGAACAAAAATATTACAAAGTAAACTAAAATGAAAATTTATAAGAGTATAATACAGAATATTTTGTCATATGGAAGTGAAACTTGGTCTTTGACGGAATTACAAAAGAATACAATTAGAACAGTTGAATTTGATTATTTTAAAAGAAGCCTCCAAAAAACAAGACAGGATAAAATAAGAAATGAATTCCTTTGGAGAGAAATGAATGTCACCACATCGGTTGTTAAGAGGATTGAAAATCAAATGCTTAAATGGTATGGCTATGTACAAAGAATGGAAAATGAAAGATGGCCAAAAAAATATATACCAGTGGTCACCTCCTGGAAGAAATAAACGTGGCAGACCAAGGTGGAAATGGAAAACCTACGTCAGAATTATAATGGATGATAGGAATTTGGAAGAAGGAGATTGGAATGATAGAGATAAATGGAAACTGAAGACGGCAAACCTATAAGTGGGGGAAAGCCCAAGAAGAAGACAACTATTATGTTTATAATTTAGTAATGTTATCTGCAGTAGCTAGTGAATACTTGCAACAAAAAATCAGATGTTACAACTAGAGAGAATTTTATTCTGATATAAATTTGTAATATTCGTTTTTATAAGTTGTATATTTCTTTCACAATCGGGTTGTGTACATTTCGGGTCAAGTCGATTCAATCAATTTCAGTAATGGATATAGTTAGTGGTGTGCATTATTTACGGCATAATGTTGACGTAGCGAACGAGAGATAGATAGATAGATAGAGAGAGAGAGAGAGAGATAGAGAGAGAACCCTCGGCGTTGGAGTGCGAGATATTGATTTCCACAGCATCTCTCTTCTCTGCCTACAGATCTGCCCTGTGTCACCTATTAAATACAACATATTTTGAGCTACCGAGAAACAACTCGATGACAGACTGTATTTCGGGCATTGCTGTCTTTAAGAGTTGAAAACAAATTTATAAAATGAGGCCATCCCTGAAATAATGACACATAAAAACTTCATTGTCATAATATTCTTAAAAATATAGGTCACTGCCGGTAATTTTACTTCCAATCGATAATGGTGTTCTTCATTATTTTAAGTTTTTCGTAAGTAAAGCCACGAGTGATTTCCAAATTATCTAGAGGATTTGAAAATCAAGAGTGGTATTTGTAACCACTATTTAACGAATAAAATTAAGTTGTTTACTTAAAAGTAATTATTTAAATATAGTTGCCGGTATTTAAAAATGTTTATATATTTAATGTTGTACCGAAATTACGTTTTCGGTACGTAAGACTACCTAATACAGCGCTACCACTACGTCATCGTGTCTTCATAACTTTAGTGATCTTAGTGAACAAGTGCCAAATTCTCTCCTAGCTTGTCCAGAATGGTTTGATTTATGTTGCATTATGTTGCACAACCTGGATGTCGATGTCAGCTCCATCCTGTGGTTGGCCAAAGAACCTCCAAACAAGGTCACGCTCCGTCGGTATTTCAAAATTTTGAACATCTGGACAAGCTGACGATAAAACAGAATTGTTTTGAAACATGTTCAAGAACAAATCAACATTAATATTGAGGTAAGATGATCAGACTAAAAAATAATATAACTATTTCCTTTACTTCGGGTGTCAGAGAACGAACTACATTTTTTGCACGCTTAAAAGTAAAACCATTATTCGACCAATTAAAATTCATTCATACATCTGTTTTGTTTACATTACAACTGTAACTTAGCTCTGAATAGGTGTAGCTAATGACACGTCTTCTCTAATCGTTGGATTGGAAGGGGAGGTACCATCGTGTTCGCGATATCTCAAATAGTTAATCTTTTTATATGACGATATGATTGAAGCATATAGGTGGTGTTTGTTGCCCTCTGAGGAATGACACAACCACATAATGGTTTCGTAAACTATTTTAAAATAGAGATATAACATAAATCCATCACTATGGTCTCGAGGTAGCATGCTGCCTTGTCACGCAGCGGGCCCGGGTTCGATTCCCGGTTGGGACAGGCTCCTGGGTGAAGTTTTTTCGTTTTTTTCTCACCTGTAAGTCAATTGTCAGGAAGCTTAGGGCCCGACGGTCACCGAATATCATCCGGCCATCATCATCAACCTTATCATTATCATCCTTCACCAGTGTGGAAAGAAACGGGAAGCTACCACACCAAAAATACCCTAGTAAAGCTGCAAAGCTTAACGTGAAAATGCTATGATTGCAGTGAAAGATCTGCCCTCACGCAGAATTACTATATAATAATCAAATGAACGATGTATGATATTCCAGTCTATCCCATTAGTGCCCAGCGGGTCGTTGTCGACCCAATCGAAAAAAAAAAATCTTACAAACCGAACATTTTTATCGTACAATTTCAACTTAACACTTCAAACATTGTCAGTTCTACTTCCTCATGTTTATCGCGCGGCATTTTCTTTCCTTACTTCGCCATCAGAGATGATTAAAACATGCTGCACGCTCGTACAAGAAAAGGTAAATGCTAGTACCGTTATTTTCTTTTGAGTGCAGACATTTTTTTTAAGTATGTGATGAATACATAGTCTTTATATATAGATTTTTTATTGTTTCATAGATTATTTTAATTATTTAAGCAAAGTCTGTTGAAATAGAGTTTAGACATTCAAAGTCTGTTGAGATAGAGTATAGACATGATATAGTTCAGAGCAAAGTCTTGTTTAAGCTAACTGTAAACATCCCTACATTTAGTTCTTTGGAATGTTAGTTAGTACAGTTAGGGTAATTCGAGGTCAAAATTGAATATATAACACTTGAGAAGTGAGGGTCTCGTGTCTGTCTGTGTGTGTAAACGGCTGAAGGGTAAGTCACCGACCATTTTTCTTAATATGTAGTCCATTTCTTTTATATTTTGAATCAAGTACAATTAACTGGTTTGATATTAAATTTTAAAAAAGGGATATAACATTTTTAATCATGTAGATTAGGTTAGATTTATAAATTCCACAACTCCCTCTTCTCTCAAACCCCTGAAAGTACTGTAGTTTTTAATATAGGCTAAGATTAGATTTAGGGCTAGAATACTAAGGGTTTCTAATTATTTATACTTTAGAAATAAAATAGTTTAAATTAAGACTCCATTTGTTTATTTCAAAACATGCATACTGTACATCCTCATACTAGCGCTCGGCTAGATAAACGCTACCAGATTTTCCAAGTCCCGAAGGTCCTTTAAGCCTAAGAAATCCAGTTGGGTTTATAATAAAGTATTACTTTAATATTATTGTCTATATAAGATTTATAATTTGATATTGTACAGAAATCAAGAGTGCTATTTGTAAAAAATAAACTATAGGCTATTTCATTTGGAACGATAATGGTCAACTGGATGCAAACGCTGCTAGTTTTAAGAATTATTTTATTTATTTGTAAGTGTTAAAAACGCATTTATTGAATGTAATTGATGATGTTAAAATTTTAAAATTCGTGCCTGATAAAACAGTCTTCCCCAACTCTATTAACATCTGTAGTAAAACGTCGTCACACTATCAAAATCTAGGTTTTCCAAAAAAGTATGCTTCATCTTCAGGATTTCTGTTTTTTCAAGTACGAATTTTATAATTTGAAAAACAAATTTCGACGTTGTTCTACGAATTTATATGTAATTGAAGGATTAGGAAGGTGTTGACTTATTTTACGATTAGGTAGTAATTTTATATTTGTATTCATCCAGGAAGCCAAATTTTACATTAGCTAAAGTCTTGGAATACATTCTAACTATGATTCTGATACAGATATTTCTATCTCCACGTAATAACCAGGAGAATGAAAATCCTGGAGATTCAGATGATTGCATTGGCCCAGATCGCCAAGCTTATCGAATTCCCCCGTCTGAAATGGAAGTTATTTCTCGCAGTAACGATAAAGACAACAGAAATTGATCCTGTCAATGACTCATTCGGCTCAGATAAACCTGATGTAATTTATGTTCCTTGGAATTTAAAAGCATTGTAAATGTATTGTCTAATGTATATGGTGAAAAACTTTTACAAGAATAAAATACGCTATTCTGTAACTGAGAAAAAAACTATCCACACCTAAACATTATGGCAAAATATATATTTTCGTCATTCAGTAGTAAATATTATCATAAGTAATGCCACTAGTGATTTCCAAATTATCTATAGAATTTGGAAATCAAGAATGGCATTTGTTAGGACTATTTATCGAATAAAATTAAGCTGTTTTCCCACAAATAATTATTTAAATATAGTTATTTAAAAAATATATATATTTAATGTCACCGGCGATGTTTGAAAACAAATGAGAAACGTTATGCTTCATTTGTTCATCATTGCAACCAGATTATATTTATTGCCAAATAGAATCGCAATATTTTAAGAATGCACCCTAGTGGAGAAAAAATGAAACACATCATTGCAGATTATTAATTAATGTCTAATGTCCTATGATGTAAATATTTCAATTACATTTTTCTGCAACGTTAATTCCTGGAAAATAATACGTTTAAGAAAGTGCAAACAGTGGTTTCTTTTTTATGGTATAATCAATTGCTACGAATGTCTTTCTATTATATCTCAAAGTAGAATCTAGTTACATTCGTGCAATATATACAATCTGGGAGCCACTTTATGCAATGAAGGTGATAAACTCGAGGTGAAAAACGACTGTGATTGGTTGTAAATCAAAATTCATCGAAATGTGATTGGGTATTGACTGTCATTTGGGGCATGAGTTAAATAGTCTTGGAAAAATATGGAACTGCTTCTCACATCCCTGGAAGTAGTGTTCTTGTATCTGGTGCTTAACGTCAGCATCGTTACAGTCACTTGTTTGTACCTGGCACTCTAGGTATATATGCATTCTTTATCAGACCAAATAATAAAATAATGCAAAATATCTGGAGCGGCCCTTCATGATCTATGTTTAAAAAAACAGACACATTTATTTTGTGCAGATCAACGTAGATTATGTACAAAAGCAACAATGGCAAATTGCAAGTCTGCACTTGTTTTGTATTTGTCACAACTCAATTATTCGAAGAGAATTAATAAATAACATTAGGAAATAACATTATGGGTTCTTCTTAATAAATAAGGTGACTCTGGTGCATCTTGCCTCATAAATATCCATTTCACTCGACTTCTTCTAATAGACTGCCCATATCATGTTGTCGGCTCTGGATGTTGACTCTCACTCCATCTTCCGGTTGACCGAAGAACCTGTGAATCAAATATTTTTCCCTAAAAAATTAGAATTATGAATTTTGAAATTCCGGGGAAAAATATTTGATTCACAAGTTCTTCAATCAACCAAAAGATGGAGCAGAAGGCGACATACAGAGATGACTACATAAAATCCAACAGTCAGAACAAGGTGACAATGATATGGACAGAATATCAAAACAGATCAAATGAAACCAATATTTATGAAGATGTACCAGATTCACTTTATTTGTTCATTTCAAGAGAAGCCTCAACTACACCACGTAGCATTACTACAACACTGTTGCAACAATTACATTTTCTGCTAACACTATACATTATGTATTGGTAAGTATTAATTTTCTGTGTGTGTTTTTATTCTCATACATTATAATTTTTAGTACACATACCGGGTACGGCGCAAAAACCACATCCGAATTTCGAGATAATTTTGGTTTTAAAATGAAGTTTAGGAACGTCGAAGATGAAAACATGAAACAAATTGCGGACCATTCAGAAACAAAGCTGTAAAATAACAATTTATAAAGTACTATTTCATATATTACCTGACGTAAGTGGCTGCCATTGTGGTCGTGACGTCAGATTCGATATTCAAACGTTAGTCCAGGGTGAACACATGTTATTCTTCTATACAGATGCGAAAATAGAATGCATATTTGATTGTAATAAAAGTGCACTGCTGTATTTCCAAAATTACATTGCAAAGAGTTTGAAATTTAATAAAAATACATCCTCACATAGAATTTCTTAAGAAAAAAATGGTTTAACTGAATCGATTGTCGATAATCGATACGTCATCGTACGTATTTCTCGAAAATGAACAACGGCAAATTAGCCCTTGCAAAATACTCAATAAATAGATGCAACTTATTTATAACATATTCTTCGAAATTTGTAATATAAATTATTAGAATACATGTATAATAACCTAAAAGCTAACTTATTTAAATTACTCTAACCTGTGAAAGTAGTAGTAGTAGTAGTAGGACTTTATTAGACAAAAAGTAAGATATTTACAATATTATTTACAAATATGGGTCGCACGGGCAGTAAGCCGTACGTGCTGTTGACAGTCCGTTACAATAAAGTAATAATTGGTACTAGTGTAAAGAAAAATAAACAAAAACAGCAATAACATTACAATTACATAAAGAAAACACAATAAAAATATTACAATTAAATAATAACACAATAGCATTATACACTAAAAACATTAACATTACAATTACATAAAGAAAACACAATAATATTACAATTAAGTAATAACACAATAACAATAACATTACAATTACATAAAGAAAACACAATAATAATATTACAATTAAATAATAACACAATAGCATTACACACTAAAAACATTAACATTACAATGCTTTAAACATCATTACTGGGAAAGTAATAAATAGAATGGCATTTAGACAATATTAAATTACAGGTATGTCAATGAATTATAAACAATATGTGTAAGAAACTAAAAGCTAACCTAACCTAATTATGTATAATAAACTATTACTCTAACCTAGTTTCTTTCGTGATGGTCCACAGATTTTCTTGCCTTTTCATCTTTGGTGATCCTAAGCTTCATTTTAATACCAAATTTATATGGAAAAGGGGACGTGTTGAAGATCCATACATTGCATCTACTGATTTTGGTGATTGTCATATACAAAGTTGGTATGGCCTGTGTTTTGTTTACGGGTGTAAAAATGAAGTACAGTATTCTACAAAAAATACAATAATCATACTTCTTCTTCTTCTTCTTCACTTCCTGGTTTAGGCAAGAGTTGCCTGTTCCGTCTTCACTAATAGATCTAAGACCATCTCTTCCGAGGACGTCCGACATCTCTTCTTCCTCTTGGAAAATAATGGAAGATTTTATTTGGTAATCTTCTTTCTTCCATTCTTTCTAATTCTTTCCACTATATCTTGTTGTTAAATATCTTTTCTTTTATGGAGTAGATCTGCGGTTCTTCACGGATATCCTCGTTTCTTATCTGGTCCATTCTAGTGCAGCCTTACTCGTATTCTTCACAATAATCATACTTTTATCTCCTAAATATAGAAAGGCGACTTCATAACAATGAGCTACATAATGTTTATAGGAAACCAGATATAAGAACAGTTATGTCTCGTAGACTGTGATGGGCAGGGCATGTGGCACGAATGGGGAAGAGTAGCATGGAAACTTCTTGTAGGGAAACCAGAGGGAAAACACCCAATTGGTAGACAAAGAATGAGGTGGGAGAATAGCATTAACCAAGATTTGAGGGAGTGGCACGCGCTACAAGTCGGAAGGTCGACGGTTCGAGTCCCGGTGGGGTCAGGAATTTTAAACTGACCCAAACCTTCTGGCGGCACTATGGCCCTGGGGTCGACTCGCCTCTAATGGAAATGAGTACCAGACGTTTGTTCTGGGGGTAAAGGTGGCCGTCACACGGGGTTGACAACCCGCTGATATCAAGTGCCGATTGTCCGGAAAAGTGGGAGCCTTAACCTCCTACTACCCCAAGGTCCTTCTGAGGCCTTTAGTAGGATCACTGTACCTTTAGCTAAGATTTGAGGGAAGTAGATTATACAAGGGTCCCGCGCCGTAGCCGAGCGGTTAAGGTAGGAAGCCTTGGCGCAGAGCTACGAGACTTGCGCTGGTTCGAGTCTCCATGGGGGAAGAAATTTTCTCACGGTATTTCGGCCAGTATGGGACCGGTGCCCACCCAGCATCGTGAGGCAATTGGGTAGCTACGATAAGTAGCGCCTCCAGGTTGAGGAACCAGCTATAACGGCTGGAGGACTCGACCTGCTAACCACATGTCACCCCTACACTGGCTGTTGATCATCTACCTCTGTGATTGACACATGTGGATGTGAAGGGCCAGCAGCCGGCTGGTAAAAGGGCAACCGCTGAAAAGTGGAAAGACCCTCAATCGGAGATTATACAAGGGATGATTGGAAAAGTTTAGCTCAGGATATGAATGTATGGAGAGCTTACGTTTGTGTGACCATGAACCTACGGGTTCGATAGAGCCAGTGAGTTAGTTAGTTATCTCCTAAATAATGAATAATTTATGATCAGATGGTCCATATTAAAAAAAATGTTAACATCTTGGTTGAATTGAGTGGAGAGGTCTGATACACTCTGTATCAACTCTACCGCATGTAAATACAGCACCAGCGAGTACTGGAGGAAGTGTACGGAGCCCGCTCTGCCCTAATTAAATTACCGTTTCTTGTAGTTAGTGTCTAAAACGATTAGAGCACAAACTGTGAATATCTACGGTTTATACAAGGTGTCAAAGAATTTCAGTGCGTAATGTAACTTCACACAATCTCAGAGCAATCACTTCTTTAACATTTATGACTATGGCAAGGATTGTAATGCAGTAAAAGTTAAGATTGTAATATAGTGTAATTATAAGTTAGACTTCTGACTGTCTTTTGTCTTGGTTTCACATACAAACAACTGAATAATAATCAATTAAGTTAGTGTTTACTTGATGAAAATCCATTACTTATTTAATTAAATAAAAATAAAACTAACAGTTTTATTTGATTTTCATATTTATTAAGATGTAATTTAGTTATAGCTGTTTCGGTACACTGTACCTTCTTCAGACATGTTAGAACATTACTGAATTGTGTTGTTATAGTACATAACAACTTAAAATTTGTATAGTGTCAGTGTACTCGCCATGTAAACGAGAACGTGATTCTATACAGAAGGGAACCCTGAGACTCCGGACTCCCTCGTTGACAGATTCAAAATAATCTTAATATTCTCGAACCATGGTTGGAAAAATGGAGAATAAAAATAAACGTAGATAAATGCCAAGCAGTTCTTTATACAAAAAGATATTCTCAATATCGATACATGCCCCCACAATTAAGTCTTTATGGACACAACATCGAGTGGAAAAACGAAGCTATTTATTTAGGTGTAACACTCGACAAAAAACTTCTGTTTAAACAACATATCCAAAATACCTTAGGCAAAGCGTATGGGACATTGAAGCTGCTATACCCTATTTTAAATAACCATAACAAAATTCGAATAAACACAGAGCTAACAATCTACAAGGCACTATTAAGGCCAGTACTCACGTACGCAAGCCCCATATGGGGACACGCCGCTAGAACTCACATAAAGAAACTGCAAGTTTTTTAAAACAAATTATTATATATGATTAAAAAACTACCGCGTGTAACACCGGTTGACATATTACACGATCAAACGGGTGTAGAAACAATCGAGGAGTATATTAAACGCATGGCTCTTAATTTTATAATACATGTGAAGGCCATGATAATCCACCCGTGGGATCGCTGGAAACCTATGAAACAGTCAACAACAAACACAAGCGTCCAAAATGGATCCTGGACAACACTTGACCGGTGAAAGCTGATAGGGCACACACACACACAGAAACACATTACACAATTACAATTACAACATTAGCATATAATGTACATTAATAAAATATATTAACACAACAAATTAAAAACTAATAACTAATCTTACTGCTACAGGTTCATCCCACCAGTTCCAGAGAAACTGACATCACCTGACAACTACTGATAGAACAGCAACAACTGAAGAATAAAAAAAAAATAAAAAATGCACGTTACCATAATTGAAATAATCTGAAATGTACGCACATTATATTTAAATAAAGAGAAGCCTGGATGCCCTCCCAATATAGAGTCATCCGAAAGCCAAACTTGGCAAGATCCCGCGTGATCGACTATTCCGATTGAGGTTTTAAGCGGTTTCCCTCAATCCAAAGAGCAAATGCTGGAATAGAACCCCAAAAGGTCCGCTTCCGACTTCACTTTGCTAATTAACTTCAAATTTTGAATTCAAAACTTAAACCGGGGCTAATGTATTTTACAGGAACCCGGGGTTCTACCTATTAAGGAGGACCAAAATGGATCGCTCACCGCCAACACTTAAGTGATGGCCGCAGAGCTTTCCATATATCTATCTATCTACATAACAACTATATATATGCAACAATAATTTTTTTACAATCTGTATTATAAATTTAAGAGAGGCGATTCATTCAAATCTAGTTGGGAATATGTCATAACGTCATACATAGGCCCACTTTCCAATAAAATATGTAAACACTTTAAAAAGTTGAACATTAATGTGACATTTAAAACTAATAAAACTTTACAAAATATAATAAAAACAATAAAACCAAAATAAAAAACGAAAAATTATCAGGCGTATATACGAGTAAACTGAAGTGTGGCACATGTGGCAATGTCTATATAGGACAAACTGGCAGACCTTTTATTTCTCGTATAAAGGAACATATGAGAGCATATAACAGAAATTTAGATAATTCAAAATATCCTGACCACCTACTCCAGTATGATCATTGTTTTGATCCAAATTTTAAAATATTACATGTTTGTGACAAAGGAAAGAAGTTGGAGCTTTTAGAAGCTGTAGAAATAAATAAATTTAAAAGTAGTAATAAACTGTTAAATTCCCAGCTAGATTTGAATGAATCGCCTCTGTTAAATTTCATCATCATCATCACTCCAGGGATTAGGCAATTGCCCGTTCCGACTTCATAATGCATCAGCCCAACGTCTTCTAGGTCTTCCATCATCACGTCTTCCTCTTGCTTGATAATTTCTTGCTAACAATGGATATCTCTCCTTACTCATTCCATCCATATGATCAATCCATTTCTGTCCGTAATTCGTGACCTTATCCAATAAAGCCTGTACTTTCAATTCTTCTCTTATATCCTCATTTCTTATTCTATCAAGTCTTGAATATCCTTTAACTTGTCTTAGGAACCTCATCTCCGCCGTCTGTATTCTATCCTTCTGCTTTTTCATTGGAGCCCAAGTTAAATTTATAAAACAAATTATTGTTGCATAGATTCAGTTGTTATGTACTATAACAACACAATTCAGTAATTTGTTAAGATGTCTGAAGAAGGTACAGTGTACCGAAACAGCTGTAACTAAATTATATCTTAATAAATATGAAAATCACATTAAACTGTAAGTTTTATTTTTATTTAATTAAACAAGTTGAATAATATATACTATCTGTATTTGCAATCTTAACTTTTGGTGCATTAAAATCCTTTCCCAAGCTATGACATTCCTTCCAATATCTAACTGTAATGACATAGCCCATTGTTGAGCCATGGCCTCTCCTTTGTTAGGAGTTACTACACCAAGTTAATTTTAGTTAACTTATTTGCTCGTAGATGTCATGGATGTCATGCGGTCAACACACCGACCCAATGAGACATCTAACAGGCAAGTAGGTATTTCTAGGACGTCGATGTCAGTAAATTTTACTTAGAGGCCTCTTTATTCAGGCTAAGGATCTTTTACGAGCCTGAACATCTTCTGACTCGGGACCCACGGCTTAAAGTCCCTCCCGGAGGACTTGCTCCTTGGAGATTTCCTCCTTCGAATGTAGATCTTCTTCTTCTCCACTTCCTGGTTTAGGCAAGAGTTGTCTGTTCCGTCTTCACTAACAGATCTAAGACCATCTCTTCCAAGGACGTCCAACATTTCTTCTTCCTCTTGGAAAATAATGGAAGATTTTATTTGGTAATCTACTTTCTTCCATTCTTTCTACACGTTCTTTCCATTGTATCTTGTTGTTAAATATCTTTTCTTTTATGGAATAGATCTGCAGTTCTTCACGGATATCCTCGTTTCTTGTCTGGTCCATTCTAGTGCAGCCTTTTACTGTAGATGATTTAAAAAAGCCCAAGAATTTGCCGAAAATAGCAGATTATAATATCATGGAATGTGGTACAATTGTGTTTAAATTATTTTTTATTATAAAACAATTTGTCTTATTATATACCCTAATCTTGTTCCACAACTGTTGATCTAAGGATAACGTCCTTGTTACCTCAAATAGAGCGGGGTCGAGTTAGATCCAATTCGCGACAAGTTTTCTGAATGAAATTCTTTCGGGGATTTTTTCACCTGTAAGACAAATGTCAGGTGACTTTAAGACTCAAGTAGTTCCCGAACACTAACTGGTCACAATAAACATCTATATGATACTCGCTTTGTTTAACATGAATGTGTGAATTAATGGCGTGCCTTCTTTTAAACGTTCGTGTTGTATTGAATGTGAGCTGATCACTCATCCGGGAAGCCATGCATGTCCTTGTATGGTAAAAATGTGTATAAATGTGATAGCATGGTTTAAAATCCTATCCCGATAGCCCGCGTCCCTATAAGCCCCGGTTGGCATGAGGTAAGAAAAAAACTCTTAGAATACAGGGTTCTTCGTTTATAACCTAACGGGCACGGTTGGGTGTGCCACAGCCGGCTTTGCTCCTACATAAACTCCGCACCTTATAGAAGATGCTGAAAATTTTGTCGGAAAAGAACAGAAGCTGTGGATCAATTAAACCGCCATCCACTGATGAAAGAAACCATTCACAATAATGCATTCGTGATACTGAGTCACTTTGTTTTAAACGATGGACATGTGTACACTTATAAGGTTTTAGTTTTAATAATTTAGTTGCTCTATGTGCAGAAGACTCTGAAATTCCCACCCGTCGTGCTAATTTTGGTATGGATTTTGTTGGTGTACGTTCAAAACTTGCGCCTGTTTTGTCTAACGATTTCTCTGTTACAATTGTACAATTGAAAAGAATGCCATAGCTTGTACAATTCTCTGTTAAAATTGATTACGCTTTAGTTTTATTTAATACAGAACTAGTGGTTTATAATTTCTTCACAATCTCGTGAATTGTAAATCTGGAAGAAGGCACTGCAGCAGGAAAGTTTGAATATACTCTGTGTGAACACGGCTTGGTGATACAAAATGAAAATAGCTTTTACACACAAAAATGCTTTGCTCTAGATTCAATCGCCTGTTCATATTACTGGACGATACAGTACTGCCGAGTGCCGCTGCTAGCAGATGCGCGCGCTCAAAGACAGCCGGTAGTGGGAGAATCTAGCAAGAGCTCGGGAGAGGAGAAACCCCTTGTGCCCGTTATGTTATAAATTAAGAACGCTGTATTTTAATTATATTTTTGGATGAATAATTATGAGACATATTTATAAACAATTTATTAATTGGTATCTTAATTTCACATTGTTAATAAACAAGTTCCTAAACTCCATGGCACGACAGAGCTACCATTTGCCAGCAGGCCTCACATCCACATGTGTAAATTAGAGAATTGAATCATCATCTAGGCAGTATAGCGCTTAATGTAGCCACCCAAATTCCTCACGATTCTGGGTGAACATCGGTCCGATACTGAGCGAAATACATAAGAAAATGTCTTCCCCTATAGGGACTCGAACCAGAAAATTCCCGTAGGTGCACCAAGGTTTGATATTTAAACCTCTTAGATATGGCGCGGGACGTTGAACCAAATAACATTATTGAATAGCTTTCCACACCGGTTAACGATGATGATGATGATGATGAAGATAATGATAAGGATGATGATTGGTGGCCAGATGATTTTCGGGGACCGTTGGGCCCTAGGCATCCTGGCATTTGCTTACAGGTGAGGAAAAACCCGAAAGAACTTCACCCAAGAGCCTGTCCCGACCAGGAATTGACCCCGGGCCCGCTGCGTGACAAGACAGCATGTTACCTCGAGACCATAGGGATGGACACACACACACACACACACACACACACACACACACACACACACATATATATATATATATATCTGCTATTCCCACAGCTGTATTATGTTATTATGAACGGACTCCAACATTAAGGGAGGAGATAATATTACGAGCATTCTAGAATAAAGTTCTTAGGATTTTTTTTTGGATCAAAGAGAGATCAACAGATAGGCGAATGGAGAAGACTACTTAACAGTGAGTTGCACGATCCTTATGGGAAAGTAGACATAATATGAACATTTGCCGTAGCGTAGTGGTTAAGGCACTGAGCTACAAGCCGGAGGGTCGAGGGTTCAAGTCCCGTTGGGGTCAGGATTTTTAAACTGACCCAAACCCTCTGGCGGCACTATGGCCCTGGGGTCGACTCAGCCTCTAACGGAAATGAGTACCAGACGCTTGTTCTGGGGTAAAGGCGGCCGTCACTCAGGGCTGACAACCCGGCTGACATAAAGTGCCGATTGTCTAGAAAAAGTGGGAGCCTTAACCTCCTACTACCCCAAGGGCCTCAGGGTCTGTTGTGGGATCACTTTACTTTACTAAGTATCGTACACTGTGTTGGGCAGGGCATTTCGCTCGAATGGGGTATGTAAAAGGGGTTGGAAACTCCTTGTAGAAAACCATAAGGAAAGCGCCCAGTAGGTAAGCCAATAATGAGGTGGGAGCAACGGGAAGCTACCACACCTATAACTCCCTAGTAAAGCTACAAAGCATAGCATGAAAATGCTATGACTGCAGTGAAAGATCTGCCCTTGGGCAGAATTACTAAGGATATATATACTGTATATATATATATATATATATATATATATATATGGTATAAGAAAAATAAATGCCTGGACGGGATTCGAACCCGGATCTCTGAGTCTGTACCTCAGTGTGATATCCATTACATCACCAGGAGAATCCAATTCAAACATTTATTTTTCTTATATATGTATTATATTCTCCATTATTACTAGATGTCGCGAGAACTCGGTCTTCACTGCCATCTAGTAGCTGACTATAACATACTTACTTACTTACTCACTGGCACTATCGAACCCGTAGGTTCATGGCCGCACGGACATAAGCTCTCCATACATCCCTATCCTGAGCTAATGCTTTCCAATCATTCCCTGTATAATCTACTTCCCTCAAATCATAGTTAATGTTGTTCTCCCACCTCATTTTTGGTCTACCAACTGGGCGTTTTCCTTCTGGCTTTCCTACAAGAAGTTTCCATGCACGTCTTTCATTCCCTATACGCGCAACATGTCCTGCCCATCGCAGTCTACGGGACTTAACTGTTCTTATTATATCTGGCTTCCTATAAAGACCATGTAGTTCATTGTTATGTAGTCTTCTCCATTCACCTGTCTGTTCATCTCTCTTTGGTCCAAAAATTTTCCTAAGAACTTTATTCTCAAATACTCGTAATCTCCTTTCCCCTTAAGTAAGAGTCCATGTTTCACACCCATATAATATAACTGGTAGAACAATAGTTTTATATATTTTCAGCTTAACGTTTTTTGAAAGGAGTTGGGACATCAAAAGTCTCTGCAATGCATAATAGCATGAATTTCCAGAATTGAGCCTATGTTTTATTTCTTTGTGCATCTCATTCCTATTTGTGATTATTGTTCCTAGGTATTTGAATTCAGCCAATTCCTCAAAATTTCCCTCATTTGTCATTAGCTGTCCATTTCCATTATATAATGTATTTCTACGTGTGACCATATATTTAGTTTTACTGATATTTACTTCCAGTCCTAATTTCTTAGTGTTACTCAATAGTGTGTGCGTGTTGTCCTTTAGTATCTCCTCGCTATCGGCCAGTAGTACTACATCATCAGCATAAACTAACAGCTTATTAATACCATTCAGTTGTAAGCCTTCCTCATTCTCTAAAGATTTAATGGCATGCTCTAGTACAAAATTAAATAGTAGAGGAGATAGTGCATCTCCTTGCTTTAACCCATTCTGGATTTCAAAAGTGTCTGAAAACTGTTTGCCTACACGCACCCTACTCGTTGAGTCATTTAGACACATTCGTATAAGTCTAACTAACTTTTTAGGAATTCCAAACTCCAGCAGGATACTATATAACTTCTCCCTCTTAATTGAATCATATGCTTTTTTGAAGTCTACATATAGTTGATGTACAGTGCCATTATATTCCCATTTCTTTTCTAAAATCTGTCTTATACTAAAAATCTGATCTGTTGTAGACCTGTTTCTTCTAATGCACATTGATTGATCTCCTAGAATGTCATCAATATAGGGAGTAAGTCTGCTTACTAATATATTTGTTAGAATTTTGTACGAAGTTGAAAGTAATGAGATGCCCCTATAGTTGTTGCAATCAGTTTTATCTCCTTTCTTATAAATTGGTACGATAATTGATTCCTTCCATTCATCTGGAAGAGCTTCTTTTTCCCAAATCATACTAAGCAACCAGCGTATCTTGTCCATCAATATTTCTCCCCCAGATTTTATCAGTTCTGCTGGGATCTCATCTGAACCTGATGCTTTATACATCTTCAATTTTTCAATTGCCATTTCAACCTCTAATGCACTTGGCTCTGCGACTAGCATTTCTGCTGTCTGTAAGTTATTCTCTTCAATGTCCTGTTCTGTATGTACATTTAATAGCTGATTAAAATAACTTTTCCATCTATTTAATATACTCTTGGAATCTGCAATCATATCCCCATTTTCATTCCGAATTATGTTTGTTCTAGCCTGAAACCCTTTCTTCTCTATACTAATTCCCTGATATAATTCTCTAATGTTCCTTTTTTTTTGCATTCAATTCAAGATCATTAATCTTCTCTCTCAAATATTCCCTCTTTTTACTCTTTAGTAACTTGGTGTACCCAATTGCTCTAAATTTACCTCATTTGGCTCGTGTAACCATTTAATTTTTGCTAGCTTTCTTTTCTTTACAATGTCTGCACATTCCTCATCAAACCATTTCTTGTTTTGCCTCTTTTTTAAACAACCAATGCTTTCTGATGCTGACAATTTAATAGTATCTCTTATAGCCTCCCATTCTTTATTTATATCAGTTTCTTCTTCGTTTGCCACATTGTCATCTGAAGATTCCAGTACTTCAAATCTATTAGCAATTTTGATTTGGTATTCTTGCCGCATTTCATCATTTTTCAAGTTTTTTAATTCATATTTTACAGAATCATCTTTAACGTTTGTTCCTCTCATAAACGATAGCCGTTGTCTGATTTTCACCCTGACCAGATGATGATCTGAATTGCAGTCTGTCCCTCTAACTGATCTAACATCAATGATGCTACTGTGCCAGCGTTTATCCACTAATACATGATCTATCTGGTTCCGAGTTTCTCCATCTGGGGACGTCCAGGTGTATTTATGAATATCCTTATGCTGAAATGTTGTGCTCTTAACAACGAGATTCTTTGATGTGGCAAATGTGACTAATCTAACCCCGTTGTCGTTACTATCTTCATGAAGACTGAATTTGCCTATTGTTGGTTTGAATATATCTTCCCGCCCCACTTTTGCATTAAAATCTCCTAAGACAATTTTCATATGATATCGTGAAAGGCTATCCAAATAAGCATTCTAATTCTTCATAGAACTCATCCTTGATCTTGTCATCTTTATCTTCTGTGGGGGCATGTACATTTACAATTATAAAATCATGTCTTTACCCTTTAGAATTATGTATGATATCCTATCACTAACAAACTTAATATCTCGGATAGCGGATAGGATCCTCCTTCTGACTAAAAAACCCGTTCCAAATGCAGGTCTTTCTGCACCCCCATAGTATAATGAAAAGCTTCCTGATTCCTGACTACCTTCTCCTGGCCACCTAACTTTCTGTAAAGCGACTATATCCAAGGGCGATTTATCCAATTCCCGCGTTAATATCTCTAGTGCCCCGCTATTGTATAAAGTCCTAACATTCCATGTTCCTAGGAACATGTCCCTGTATTTGAGCCTTTGGCATGGGTTCCCTGAAGTAGTCCCCGCCCGGAGAACCGAATGGGGGACTATTTGACCTCCGGAAAATTTTACCCCAGTAGAACCCATGTCCGCATTTCTTGACAGTTGTATTTTTACGGTGAAAGATCGTCACTCTTTCGACCAAGGTACTTATTTCGTCTGGCTTATCACCTTCGACCAGTCCAGCATGGGTAACCCTATCGGCAGCAATGCTACCGCCGGCATAGCTCTCAGGATCATTTAAGCACACAAGCCACTCCACCACGACAAGGTAAAGATACCATGGAGGGTGCTGACTATAACAAGTAAGCAAATTAAAGAGAACATTTTTGCTTTATAGCAGTGACGCTTTATCGATGTTATAATTAAATATTTGCTTACTTGTTATAGTCAGCTACTAGATGGCAGTGAAGACCGAGTTCTCGCGACATCTAGTAATAATGGAGAATATAATACATATATAAGAAAAATAAATGTTTGAATTGGATTCGCCTGGTGGTGTAATGGATATCACACTGAGGTACAGACTCAGAGATCCGGGTTCGAATCCCGTCCAGGCATTTATTTTTCTTATCATGTCATATTGAGCTTGCATTGCTCAATGTTAAACATTTAATTATAAGATTTTCGCGGATATAAATATGAATAGGAACGTTTTCTTGGGTTTTCCGCGTCTTGGATTCAAGTTCGGCCTCTGGTCACTGATTCCGAATTTTCGGCATGATCCCACATGTCATTCCTTGATAATGGCATGTGGGATCATGCCGTAACGTCGGAATCAGTGGCCAGAGGCCGAACTTGAATCCAAGACGCGGAAAACCCAAGAACAATTTCTTATTGATATATACATACACACACACATTTTGGAATGGGGTAATTTGTACAATACATTCCATTCCGTTGGCGCCTTATAAGTACTTTTACATGCAACACGACTGTCGGGAGAGGTATGTTTAGTGTATATATATATATATATATATATATATATATATTACCACACAAAGACATGGATGCCTTCCCGAATGAAAGATCAGCTCAATGTCAGGGCCTCCTCCGAGACAACACAACATTAAGACGTAACACATCATTCACACACGCATTTATACTAAACATGGCGATGATGATTATAATGATTATGATGGCTAGATGATGTTCGGGAACCGCTTGGGCCTTAAAGTTTCCTGATATATTTTTTACAGGCGAGGAAAAATCCCAAAAAAAAGAACACCCCGGAAACTTGTCCCGACCGGGAATCGAACCCGGGCCGCTGCGTTACAAGACAGGAGAAATTGAAACTTGTATAATAATTGGTACAGCTGTAGAAAAATCAGTTGATTGACTACCCTACATGGTAAAATAAATATAAAACAATCCTACAAGCCAGTAATTCTGCAACCAAGGCTATGACAAAAAATCATGCTATAAAACGATTTCGTGAGTAATTTCTCTTGCAACTGCCAATAAATAACTGAATTCTTAATACAGTGTTTTCCTCTATAATGCTATTTTAGGATACTATAGCTCCCCTACTCTAGTTAATCCAGTATAAAATTTGTCACGAATTACGAAGTGCCGAGTGAATTTATCTAGAGGATTTGGATATCAAGAGTGGCATTTGTTAGGACTGTTTAACGAATAAAATTAAGCTGTTTACTTACAAATCATTATTTAAATATAATTATTTTTAAATATTTATATATTTAATGTAAACGGCGATGCTTGAAAACAAATGATAAAGGTTTGGTTATGTTTCATTTGTTCATCACTGCAACTTGATTATAATCTTTATTGCCAAATAGGATCGCAATATTTTAAGAATGCACCCCAGTGGAGAGGAAAAAAAATGAAACGTATCAAACCGTATATTTAACCAACATTATGTTATTAATTCATTTTTTCGGAAACGCTTAAGTAAAATCCGTATTTAAAAACAAAATTATTGAACACACAATTATCAAATATGTAGTTCGAAAGAATTAATTTTATCGAAAAGCACAAAGAATTCAATAAAGAACTACATATAGCGTTTATAGATTTTATCAAAGCATTTGATCGAGTTGACAGACAAAAACTTTTAGATATCTTAACTGATGATGGAACACCAAATCAACTGATCCAAACAATTTTTAATCTGTATAAAAATAACATCATAGCAGTACAAATAGGAACAGATTTGTCAGATTGGAAACATATAAATTTCGGAGTCAGACAAGGATGCCCTCTATCACCACTTCTATTTAATGTATACATTAATGCTATCATCAGACACTGGAGATTGACAGTTCATGGTAATATTCCTCTCTCAAGACACACAATTTTAGACACACTCTTGTATGCATATGATCAGGCTCTTTTCGGCAATAATGAAGATGAATTACAATATTCCACTCATCATCTTAATATAATAGCCCAACGATTTAACATGGAAATATCAACAACAAAATCTAAAGTTATGGCCTTTCGAGGGAAATTCCCAGTAAGAAGTAAAATTTGTATTCAGAATTCAATATTACAGCAAGTTAATTGATTTAAATACTTAGGATATAATCTAACTTATAATGAGCAATGTGATATATCGTTTAAAACACAAAACTATAATAAAGCTTTAAGAATTATCAACCAAGTTTTTAAACCATCAAAAGTGCAGAGGCACACAAGAATGAAAATCTATAAAATTCTCGCTAGACCCATAATCTGTTATGGCAGTGAAGCTTTGGACCATCAGAACTCAGGATGATCGTCATATTACAGCCACGGAGATGAAATTTCTGCGACGAACTGCAGGTTATAACCTTCTAGACCATCAAAGAAATTCAACAATAGCCAGAGAGTTAAACATCGTACCTATATCTGAATACCTCCAAGAATATAGAAACAATTGGCTAGCCCATATTCAGCGCATGGATCGTCACAGAATACCAAAACAAATTTTTCACTACATTCCTCGAGGCAGAAGATCTGTGGGTCGACCTTTTCGGAGATGGCGGGAGACCGTAACGGGCCACTCGGCCTAATACTTGAAAGGACGATGATGATGAAAGAATTTATTCATTATTTGCTATATTCAACGTATTTTTTAGAGTGTCGGTCACTGCAAAATAATGCTTTGACCAGTTCAGAATATTAAAAAGGAGGAGCTTTTTTATTTTGGTAATCAAAATTCGATAATTATCAATGTGAAACAGGACTGTGATTGGCAGTGAAACAAAATTCATTGAAATGTGATTGGTCATTAACTCCCATTTGGGGCACGAGTTGAATAGTCAACGAAACAAGTTTTTTTCCCTTATTGTTTTATTCTTTGGTATTATTATTAAAATTAGATTGGTGCTGGATTGTGACATGGGGGATAAAACAGTAGCAAACTTTGTATGAATGAGGATTCACTTGTGCGCTGCGGAATAATTGGGACACTTGTGCTAATGACCAAGATATATCAAAGTCTCTCTTACTTATTAATTAGCCAAAGTTTCGTAGCCGCCTGTGAGCGTGCGGAGAGAGATTAGCGCTCTCACCTACACACAAAATGGAAATGGTTATTTTCGTGACTATTTCACATTCATTTACGTTGCCGAACGTAATGTGCACATGGTCTATAAAACAAAATTAATATTAAGATCATAAAGATTGCAAATGGAAATATTGTCACACATAATAATAAGAAATAAATGCCATTCCACCACAGCGAATGACAAATTAATTACTTAATATTATTGTATCATTATTATCATTATAATCATTATCATTATCATCATTATCATCATTGTTATCATTATCATTATTATTATCGTCATTATTATTATTCATAATTTGTAGGATTTTCATCCTATTTATTTCCAAAATCACTCCTCGGAGGTAGACTTTTGGATGTGCATCCACTGTCTATCCATCTCTTGGCTGGTCTTCCTCTTGTTCTTCTGACGTCCTTCTTTAGTTCTTTTTACAAGTCGGTTGTTTTCCGTTCATTCTATATGACGTTTCCAATAATTTCGTCTATCTATAATAAATTTGGTTATGTCTTGAATATGACATTTGTTCCTAATTTTTGTGTTGTGTATCTTATCAAATAATGTTTTCCCCAGGAATAGTTCTTGAGATCTTAATTTCACATGTGCTTATTATTTGTTGATATGCGAATATGTCCAATGTGCGGGAACTTTGAAGATGAGATACATATATTAGGAAAATGTAATGATTTAGAATATTGGAGACGTCAGTTATTACCGGAAAGATTTCTAAATTCAAGTCGGGAAAGATTGGCATGCTACGAGTTATTGGTAAATCCAGAAAATTGGATAAACCTAGGTAAATTTCTGGACAAAACGCGAAAAATAAGGACAACACTCATTCATGAATAAATATATGTTATCAAAATGCAATACCATTAATTATTAACAATTATATATAAATTAATTAGTGTATAATGCTATTGTGTTATTATTTAATTGTAATATTAATGTGTTTTCTTTATGTAATTGTAATGTTAATGTTTTTCTAGTATATAATGCTATTGTGTTATTACTTAATTGTAATATTATTGTGTTTTCTTTTTGTAATTGTAATGTTATTGCTGTTTTTGTTGTTTATTTTTCTTTACACTAGTACCAATTATTACTTTATTGTAACGGACTGTCAACAGCACGTACGGCTTACTGCCCGTGCGACCCATATTTGTAAATAATATTGTAAATATCTTACTTTTTGTCTAATAAAGTCCTACTACTACTACTAGTTTTTGTTATATCAGCCATAGTTTCTGCACCATATACGATAACTGGTCGAACTATAATTTTGTATATGCGGATTTTGCTTTCTATTGATATATGTTTGTTGCGCCAAATTAAATATTTCATATACTCTAATATATGGGCTTTTTGAAAAATGTTCAGTAGATTCCCGGGATGAACATAGGCTACAAGAGAGTTGTGATGCTCAACTCCTACGCCCTCACAAATCACCCTTAGTAGTGAAAAACGTGAAAAAGTTCCTTTTTTATGCTTAAATGGTTTACGCTGCCTAAACCATACTAAATACACAAAATTAATGTACACAGAATTGAATATTAAAAAAAAAACTCTTCAAAGAAGTCCGAGACAGCATATGATTATCTTTTAAGGATAACTCATAACCATTTTTGTCTTTCATTGAAGTCAAGAAGATTCCCGGACAACGCCGGGTAAACAGCACGGGGTATTTAAAAATAATTACGATATGAATGTTTCCTTTCACTTATCTAACTAAACATAAAACACGTTAATTTTCGTATTTTAGCTCATTTATGTCAAAAAGATTGGGGTAAGTAGATTCCCGGGCAACGCCGGGTAATCAGCATGGGGTATCTAAAAAGATATAAATTTGTATATATTTTTCCATTCAACTAAACATAAAACATTAATTTTCATTTATTTAGGCGTAGCAGCTCACGCTGGGTATTAGTAGTAATATATAAAAACTGTATACAAGGTTTCTGGCATAGAATATCTTTTGTAAAAGTTGTATACAGGTGCTCTAAAATTCCCCTTACAAACTTCTAGGACTTGCAGAGGGAACTGAGTTGATAATATTTAGAATTGGAAACCGTGTCCGGAAACTTACTGTTTCCGCGCTACAGCCGTTTGAAAACATGTTTCTAACGCGATCCCTTTTACACGTAATTTATTATGAGGCGTGACACAGTACGTCACTTGTTTTCAACTCATTAATAACCAAAGAAACAAAATGGAAACTGAATCATTACTTGCATTAATAATCCCGGATACACCCTCCACAATAATTTTTTTTGCAGTTTTCAAAATTTCGAAATATTTTCAAATTAAAAAAAAATCAAGTCTTGGAATACTCGATAGGGAAATTTTCGATTTAGACGAACCGCGAAGCTATTACTTGTTGAGAACGTGATGTAAGGTCAGGCAATGCTTGTTTCAAATAGCTGTAGCACGGAACCGGTAAGTTTCCGGACATAGTTTCCAATTCTAAATATTATCAACTCAGTCCCTTCTACAAATTCTAGAAGTTTGTAAGGGGAATTTTTGAGAACCCTGTATAATATAAAGTACCTTGACAAACACTAATAAAGCGGATGCCCGCAAACTACAGTGAGTAATCGTTTATAAGTTTTTAAAATAACGATAAACGCGCTGAGATTAATTGTAACTAGTGGTAATTAATAGTGTTCTGAAACTGAAACTAACATCAGAATTTGTCATGATGATTAAAGAACGAAAACTATTCAGTCAGGTTGATCGGCCTCGACATTTGAACGTAGAACTCCTCAGTACTTGTCTCAAGGGTCACGAACTGTCCCACCTTTTTTTGTAAATTTTAAAGTACTATTTATTCTATGATCAGCTTAAATACATATTTTTACAATCATAGTTTTTGTGGCAAAGTGGGTGTTATCGATAGAAATATTTGAAAACACTGAAAGACAGTATGTATCATAGATGTATACGAATATCTCTAAATATCTCTAATAGAACTTATTGAATCATGATTTTTCCAAAATTAATGACAATTTCTCACTTCTAATGTTTGCAGAGAATAAGATATAATTTATATATTATTTTCAAAATGTATTATAAAATTGCATTATAAAATACGAAGGTTTCTCGCAAATTAAAATAAATATTTTTAGAATATTTTTCGATGAATTATGATAGATGATTTTATTCGGAAACACTAAATATCTAACTAACAATATTTCTGTTTTTTATATCATATCCATAGGATATAACATTTAAATATATTGTAAATATAGAGTGATTCAGAAATATGGCTATACGTTTGATCGCATTTTGTGACGAAAATATTATTATTAAAGGAAATATGATATTATTGGAAAAGGAATCCTTCAAATTACAACAACAGAACAAAACAAATCACTGCTCATGTGCAACTTGGCAGGTTGATGTTTGTGGGCTAGGGTCGAACGCCTCCACAATTGTCTTCGTTGCTTCTGCATCCGTGCTAATGCGAGGCCTTCCAGGAGGTTTGATTTTCTGCATCCATCCCGTTTCCAGCACTCGTTTTCTCCACTTCTCCACAGTCGACGGCTGCAATGCTACATTAAACTCACGTCTTGCCCCTCTTGCGGCCTTACGATCATTAGCATACGTTATTGCCCATGCAGCAATTGTAATTTGCTGTTGCATATTCAACGCTATTTTGACTAATGACATAAGTACTACACTGTTTTGTTTTATTCCATTTTTGTAATTCGAATAATTGCCTTTCCAACGGTAATTTCATATTTCCTGTAATGGTAATATTTTCATCATACAACGCGATCAAACGTATAGCCATATTTATGATTCACCCCGTATATTTATTGAATTCAGATACACAAGACACTACGATAAAAATATAAGTAAATTGAAATGGACCATTTATGCAGTAGTAGTAGTAGGACTTTATTAGACAAAAAGTAAGATATTTACAATATTATTTACAAATATGGGTCGCACGGGCAGTAAGCCGTACGTGCTGTTGACAGTCCGTTACAATAAAGTAATAATTGGTACTAGTGTAAAGAAAAATAAACAACAAAAACAGCAATAATATTACAATTACATAAAGAAAACACAATAATAATATTACAATTAAATAATAACACAATAGCATTATACACTAAAACATTAACATTACAATTACATAAAGAAAACATAATAATATTACAATTAAGTAATAACACAATACACTAAAAATCATTAACATTACAATTACATAAAGAAAACACATTAATATTACAATTAATAATAACACAACAGCATTATACACTAATTAATTTATATATAATTGTTAATAATTAATGGTATTGCATTTTGATAACATATATTTATTCATGAATGAGTGTTGTCCTTATTTTTCGCGTTTTGTCCAGAAATTTACCGAGGTTTATCCAATTTTCTGGATTTACCAATAATTCGTGAGACCATTTATGTAATACCAGACACTAATGGATGAGAGAAAAAAAATAAAATTGAGGGTAGAAATAAAGATGTTTTACTACAGCGTACTGTGGCCTGAATGTATTCAGACAGTTTTATGTACTTAAGTGTACTGTGCACGTTTCAGATGTTAAAGAAATGCATAAGACCGTCTACTAGAGAATGCTAAACCATTAGAGCCAACGAGGGTTCGTGAAGGAATCCGCAATAGATTAATTTTTGAATCTCAAAGACGTTTCTCTTAATGCATTTTAATGATTTTTCTTTTTGTATTTTATCTTCCTTCGAATGAGAACCTTCTGGGATCAAGGAAGTAGCTGAAAGAAGACACAAAGTTTTGAGAGACTTGGCAGAATTCAATGTTTATTAATGTGCTAATAGGAGCGTACTTAGGAATTCGCCCCTCTAGGAAGAATATCAAGAAGAAGGAGATGGAACTTGCCAAAATGACAAGGAATAGTGATATTCTCACCATTTTCTTGAAGGGGAAAAAAATCCTTTTCTTCGACCTGATGTACAAGCCCTGTAAAATAAAACAAAATATTTAATGGCCAAGTGACTTTTAGAAGCTGCTTAGGAAGTGATCTATATCAGAGATGGGATATATTTTTGAGATTTTAATTTGTTGTTTGTTAATATTGTGTCATTTGTTTTTGGCATGAGATTACTGTCCATAAATAAATTTCTGGACAAAACGCGGGAAATAAGAACAACACTCATTCATGAATACTTACTTACTTACTTACTTACTCACTGGCATTATCGAACCCGTAGGTTCATGGCCGCACGGACATAAGCCCTCCATACATCCCTATCCTGTGCTAATGTTTTCCAATCATTCCCTGTATAATCTACTTCCCTCAAATCATAGTTAATGTTGTTCTCCCACCTCATTCTTGGTCTACCAACTGGGCGTTTTCCTTCTGGCTTTCCTACAAGAAGTTTCCATGCACATCTTTCATTCCCCATACGCGCAACATGTCCTGCCCATCGCAGTCTACGGGACTTAACTGTTATTATATCTGGCCTCCTATAAAGACCATGTAGTTCATTGTTATGTAGTCTTCTCCATTCACCTGTCTGTTCATCTCTCTTTGGTCCAAAAATTTTCCTAAGAAGTTTATTCTCAAATACTCGTAATCTCCTTTCCTCCCTTAAAGTAAGAGTCCATGTTTCGCACACATATAATATAACTGGTAGAATAATAGTTTTATATATTTTCAGCTTAACGTTTCTTGAAAGGAGTTGGGACATCAAAAGTCTCTGCAATGCATAATAGCATGCATTTCCAGAATTGAGCCTATGTTTAATTTCTTTGTGCATCTCATTCCTATTTGTGATTATTGTTCCTAGGTATTTGAATTCAGCTAATTCCTCAAAATTTCGCTCATTTGTCATTAGCTGTCCATTTCCATTATATAATGTATTTCTACGTGTGACCATATATTTAGTTTTACTGATGAATATGTTATCAAAATGCAATACCATTAATTCTTAATAATCATACATAAATTAATTAGTGTATAATGCTATTGTGTTATTATTTTATTGTAATATTATTGTGTTTTCTTTATGTAATTGTAATGTTATTGTTTTTACACGCTTTATATTAGCTTGACCTGTATCTATCTATCTATCTATCTATCTATCTATCTATCTATGTAACGGAATCTTTCAACGCGATTTTCACCCACTTAAAATCATTGGATCGACTTGAAACTTTGTATACTTGTAGAGGACCCGTGACAATACAATAATTTCATATCTATTTAGTGTATAATGCTAATGTGTTATTATTTAATTGTAATATTATTGTGTTTTCTTTATGTAATTGCAATGTTATTGCTTTTTGTTGTCTTTTTTTTCTTCACACTGTCAACAGCACGTACGGCTTACTGCCCGTGCGACCCATATTTGTAAATAATTTTGTAAATATCTTACTTTTTGTCTAATAAAGTCCTACTACTACTACTTTAACAAATTGCTTCAATAATCCTATTTTTATGTGCGAAGGATGTAGCAATATATATATATATATATATATATATATGTATAGATAGATAGATATTGTCCACCGCTGTGGTCTCGAGGTAGCGTGCTGCCTTGTTACGCAGCGGGCCCGGGTTCGATCCCGGTCGGGGCAGTTTTTCTGGGTGATATTTTTATCAGGGGTTTTCCTCACCTGCAAGACAAATGTCAGAAAAACTTTAAGGCTCAAACGGTCCCCGAAATCATATGGCCATCATCATCCTTATCATTGTAATCATCCTTTACCGGTGTGGAAAGCAACGGGAAGCTACCATACCTACAGTTCCCTAGTAAAGTTGCAAGCATAGCATGAAAATGCTATGATTGCAGTGAAGGGCCTGCCTTCGGGCAGAATTACTATGGATGGATATATTTAAATACCAGTAACTACATTTAAATAATTATTTGTGAATAAACAGTTTAATTTTATTCGTTAAATAGTCCTAACAAATGCCACTCTTGATTTCCAAATTCTCTAAATAAATTCACTTCGTGACTCGTGAATTTATCTGTAGGATTTGGAAGTCACGCGCGACTTTACTTATGATAATGAAATCCCAACATAGAATTTAACTTGACTATTCAACTCGTGCCCCAAATGGGAGTCAATGGCCAAACACATTTCAACGATTTCTTATTTACAACCAATCACAGTCGTGTTTCGCCTAAAATTTACCAACTAAAGTTCATCATAATAAAGAAGGCACCTCCTTTTTAACATTCTGAATAGGTCATAGCATTATTTTGCAGTGATCATAGAGAACCACCAAAATAAACCACTGCTTGCATTTTCTTAAAAGAATTATTTTCCAGGGAATGACGTTGCAGAAAAATATAATTGACATATTTACATCGTAGGACATCAAATTAATTAATACCTATAACGTTGGTTATAAATTTGTCCACTAGGGTGCATTCTTACAACATTGCGATCCTTTGATAATAAATAATATTATGATCTGGCTGCAGTGATGAACAAAGGAAGGAAGTGAAGCGTACCAATCGTTTCTCATTTGTTTTCAAACATCGCCGTTTACATTACATATATAAATATTTTAAAATAACTATAGTTAAATAATGATTTTGAGTAAACAGCTTAATTTTATTCGTTAAATAGTCCTAACAAATGCCACTCTTGATTTCCAAATTCTCTAGATAATTTGGAAATCACTCGAGGCATTGCTTAAGATGAATGAGGAAAGTTCAGAATATATCCTCAGAGAGGCCGGGATTTGAACGCACGATCTCCTGAATACGAATATCGTATGCCATAACATGAGCCATGTTATTTGGTAAATAAATTGCTAGTCTTGATTAGTAAATTGTGTGATGGGAGGACTTACAATTTTGTCATTCTCTTGGATTTGGCAGTACTTGTGGAAACCACTATATATTCAAGAAGAGAAGTAGGAAGAGAGACAGACGTAATATTTTAATGGAGTGACCCCGAGAAAACAGATAATATTCACACTTGGCTAAAACAATGTGGTGAAATGCGGCATTTCCCTAGCTTTTGAATCTGAGATGTAGGAATTCTATCTGGAAATAAAAATAATTGGAGCGTAATGCGGAAACCAGAGAGTTTGTATCCTGCTATCTAGCATCGCCTGCTATCGCGACCCAGATTCGTTGACAATGGAACATCTGCTTGTCATTACCACTTGGATCAACTTTAACAAGAGTTGTCAACACACTGTCAGCGAAAACAAACTAATTTCCAGCCACACCTCGCTCAGAGGTAACAAATATTACACGTCGAATAAATGGCAAGGATATCTTATACAGAGTGTTCCAGACTTCACACAAACACTTAGCAGATGATTCGATAATTAATATTTTTAAGATAGGGAATCACTGATCTATAAGTACTTATGTATTTTTAAATCTGAGGTCATTAACGACGCGTCATGAAATGTTCAAAATGACTTTTTTCTTCTTCTTTGACTTTCCCCCACTTATAGGTATGCTGTCAAAGGACCAATGACAATAAAATCATTTTATAAATGTTTATAAAATCCTGGCCAGAATCAGCACAAAATCAAAATAATAAAAACTGGTTTAATAGGTTGAGAACTTCTTACTCAATCGTTGTAAGAGCTCAGTTGGTAGAGTGGTGGACTGTAGTGGTATATAATTTCAGTAATCGATAGGTCGCTGGTTCAATTCCGGCCCGGATGATTCTTTTAGTAGAGTACTACTTTTAGCTCAAACTACAATAGTATCGAATTTAAAGATATTTACATTTTTATCTTATTCTGTAAAATATTAAAACTAAAAAATAAAAAATAAATAATAGTTTAAAAAACTACAATAACACGCTTTATTAGAAAACCGAACTAAGAAATAAAAAATAATTTTAATTTCCAACACACTTGGGATAGAATTAAAGTGTTCAACAAAAAATAATCACCAACACATCTACAATAAAACTACAGTTATGTAAAAAAAACAATTTTGCCATAAAAAACGTGGGGTGCTCTATACCAATTAATATATTTGATAATAAACAGATATTGGTAAAAGTAAAGTCTCTAAGAAAAATACGTAAAAACCATAAAAAGCACCCCACGCTTTTGATGGTAAAATGATTTGTTTTTGTAAATAACTCTAGTTATATTCTAGATGTGTTGGAGATGATTTTTTTGTTGACCACTTTAATTTTATCGCAAGCGTGTTACTTACTTACTCACTGGCACTATCGAACCCGCAGGTTCATGGCCGAGCGGACATTAGCTCTCCATACATCCCTATCCTGAGCTAATGCTTACCAATCATTCCCTGTATGATCTAATTCCCTCAAATCATAGTTAATGTTATTCTCCCACCTCATTCTTGGTCTACCAACTGGGCGTTTTCCCTCTGGCTTTCCTACAAGAAGCTTCTCCATGCGAGTCTTTCACTCCCCATACATGCAACATGTCTTGCCCATCGCAGTCTACGAGACTTAACTGTTCTTATTATATCTGGCTTCCTATGAAGACAATGTGGTTCATTGTTATGTAAGTCTTCTCCATTCACCTGTCTGTTCATCTCTCTTTGGTCCAAACATTTTCCTAAGTACTTTATTCTCAAATACTTGTAATCTCCTTTCCTCCCTTAAAGTAAGAGTCCATGTTTCGCACCCATATAATATAACTGGTAGAATAATAGTTTTATACATTTTCAGTTTAACATTTTTTGAAAGGAGTTGGGTCATCAAAAGTCTATGCAATGCATAATAGCACACATTTCCAGAATTGAGCTATGTTTAATTTCTTTGTGCATCTCATTCCTATTTGTGATTATTGTTCCTAGGTATTTGAATTCAGCTACTTCCTCTAAATTTCCCTCATTTATCATCATTAGCTGTCCATTTCCATCATATAATGAATTTCTACGTGTGACCATATATTTAGTTTCATTAATATTTACTTCCAGTCCTAATTCCGTAGTGTTACTCAATAGTGTGTGCGTGTTGTCCTTTAGTATCTCCTCGCTATCGGCCAAGCGTGTTGGAAATTAAAATTACTTTTCATTTTTTAGTTAAGTTTTCTAATACAGCGTGTTGTTTTAGTTTTTTTAAACTATTATTTATTAACTGGTAGCTTCCAAAATTTGAAGGATCCACATAAGAAAATGAAAATGCTAGAGTCTCGTGGGTTATGTAACACTGTTGCCGAAATAGTACGAATATAATTGCAACTACGTAGAGCTCGCTGCGAGCGGATCTATTAGAGAATAAATTGCAGAATAAATACTGTAATGCCTATTGAGATAAACTCTATAATATAAATGAAAGTTGAATTAATGAGTTGGATGTTGAAACTCAAGATGCTGTTAGAGTGCAATTTAAATAAAGCTGCGGGACATGTAATCAAACTCATCTCTGCCCCACTGGTTAAACTGACAATTTATGGAAATTACTTGTTCCCATTCCAAACAACAGCGATCTCGTTGGGAATTGCAATGTTGCGGGAGAGATCGACATTGAAAATATTCCCGCTTTGGATACAAGGCCTGCTTTATGAATGTAAGCTCTAATTTCCCTTGAAACGTTTGATTGCAATGTATTTGTGGTACATAATGGACAAATACAACATTTTTTATATGGACGTGTCCCTGACCAATGGGAATCGTTCAATCGTGAACAGCAACCTCCGGCTATTTTTAGGGATTTCCAACCCTCTTTAGCCTTTGTGAATTAAATATATCGTCGTTTATATTAATAGTTTATCTTTGACGAACTTATTTGTTCGTATTCTGATTTTTTGTAAAATATATATATCCCCTGCCGACGACAACTAGCCGTAGTCCAGTATCAAAGGTCCAGTGGTAGGGCATTCCAATCCAGCAATCAGTTTCTAGATGAATTAATTAATTTTCTATGATATTCTTTAACACACTGAGACATGCGACAAGACAAGACACCCCCTCTCTAGCTCTGGAGGTAAAAAAAATTATGGTTTGATTTATTGTATATCAGAGGTATATTTGTCTCATATAAATGTATCCGCGTTTATTGTGCTTCTATTGTTATTGCAATTTTTTTTTCAATATATAAGTGATTACTTCTGCTTGAATAATTTGAAAGTACTATTGGTCTTGTTCTGCTGATAATTTCATTTTGTTTAAATTTGATTTTCTATATTTGTTAATTAGTTATTTGAAGAAATTTGCTGTTTATTTATAGCACTTTGAGTTTATATGCTGTAGTATTAATGAGTGCATTTTGAATCATGTTATTTATTTGTGGTTTATTTATAGCTCTGAACTTACATTTTAGGCTGAATTCTTTCAGGTTGTTGGTAATGGGTTCTGTTAACACACATTTCTTCCGTTAGTTATTTGAATGTGGCGGACCGCAGTGAAAATCGAATCTTGTGTAACTGTTATTATTACGTATATTGTATAATTAGACACACATTTAAGTGGTTTCTTTTTGTTTGTTTTGTTCTGATTTATTAAAAATATTAAATTAATTAAACTAAATGTATCCTAAAGGATACATTACGAATTTAAGGGTTAATAAATAAATATCCTCAACTCGTGTCCAATTCAGGGTCGGATCGAGGAATGAGATGAGATGAAACCCCTATATTTATAGAGGTCTGTGAACTACAAGGATCGGCCGACCACTCCTGACACACCATCACAGGACGGAGAAATGAAATGAAACTAAATGGATGAGATGAGTATGGAGAAATGACAGAATGAGTTTTATGGCAACGGAAAATGGGAGAAATCCCGAGGAAATCGTGCCCAAGCTCCGTTTCGTCCACCACGAAATCCATTTGGAATGACCGAGACTCGATCTCAGGACCCCAGCGGTGAGAGGCGAGCGTCTAACCGCTTGCAGATAGCAATTAATATTTCCTCTAATTATGAAATGATTAGTTGATCCTAGCTCAATAGTTCATGAATAAAGCGGGAATAAAATGTTCACTTTAACTTGGTTTCCAAATATAAATTGTAATATTTATTGAATTTTTAAGTCTCCACATTGGGTCTTATGTGTTCGTCCTTTATTATCCTATGTATTTTCAGAGATGTTTCTGGAATCCTACTGAAAACATATTCTCGGAAGCTGGTCACTGTTTGTGTGTCTAGTATATGTTGTATGTGATATTACGTATCTTAATAATTAATTGTAATATTAAGAATTGAAACAGAAGGTATGTCTGAGCATTTAATAACTGCAATAAAAAGTCTGTATGTAGAAAATAAAATAATAGAAACTGGAGAAAAAATAAAAAGAATATAACAGCAACAATAACAGAGGTGTAAGACAGGGATGTCCGCTTTGATCCTCCCTTTTTAATATTTATATTGACGATATCATACATAATTGGCAAATAAATTTGGACTCACATTTCAAAATAAGAAATAAGATCTTAGACACATTACTTTTTGCAAACGACCAAGTTCTAACATCTAGCTCAGAAGATGGTCTACAGAAATCACTATTTCAATATAATAACATTTTACAGAATTATAATTTCAAAATGATCAACCTGCAGGAAGAAGAAGACCAGGACGTCCACTCAAAAGACTTCTGGATGGTGTTTCTCTTGAGGCCGAAACAGGTCAACAAATGGCCTAAATTCGTGAATGTACTATGATGATGATGATGATAATTTCAAAATATTAATAAGTAAAACAAAATTCTTAGTTTTTTAACAGGGTGAGATACCGTAAGAGGTAAAATAATTCTGGAGGGGAAACCTGTTGAACAAGTGAACCATTTTAAATAAATGAATTATGAAATCTCCTATTTTAAAAATAAAGATCTCTTTAAGAAACTTCATAAATTTAATTGTATATGTGACACAATTAAAAAAATATTTAAAAATGCAAGAATGGAAACAAAACTAAAATTTTATAAAGCAGTGGCTCTCCCCATACTATTGTATGGTAGTGAATTTTGGATTTTAACTAAAAGAGAAGAGAAGATCAGAGAAGCAGCTGAAATGAGATTTCTGAGAAGTGTAGCTGGCTGCAAACTTCTAGATAAAAGAAGAAGTGAAGATATTAGAAATGAGCTAAATATTTTTAAACTTTTAGATAAAATACGAGAATCTAGAAAAAACTGGAAAGTATATGTTCAAAGAATAATAGATGAACGCATACCAAACATTTTCTTCAATGATAATTTATTATTTTACGAGTATAATTGTGAGCCTTCTAACGAGGTAATTTTAAGTCAACATTATCGTTTATTATAATGCCACAGTAAAACCAATGTATCTCGGCCACTCACGGTTCAATAAAAATTCTTCTTCTTCTTCGTCAGGCTCTACGACTTCCAGTGGAATGTCTTGGCCTTCTCAACCAGTTTACACCACTTCTTCCTATCTTGTGCAGTAGATTTCAAATAAAAAATCCCCATCTCTCTCAAATCTTCAATTACGTCATCTTCCCATCGATCCTTGGGTCTTCCCCTTGGTCTTGTTCCCTGTGGCTTCCAATTTAATATATCATACGGCAATCTTCCCATTGGCATTCTTAGTGTATGTCCAAACCATTGTAATCTTTCAATAAAAATTAGCCCACTTAAAAAAGAATTATCATTATTCATAAAGTATTTATCCAGTAATGCTACGTAGAAACAAAGAAATGAAAGTTGAAAACACAAAAACATAACATAAGAAATTAAAGTTTAAAACACAAAAACATAACATAAGAAATTAAAGTTTAAAACACAAAAACATAACATAAGAAATTAAAGTTTAAAACACAAAAACATAACATAAGAAATTAAAGTTTAAAACACAAAAACATAACATAAGAAAATTAAAGTTTAAAACACAAAAACATAACATAAGAAATTAAAGTTTAAAACACAAAAACATAACATAAGAAATTAAAGTTTAAAACACAAAAACATAACATAAGAAATTAAAGTTTAAAACACAAAAACATAACATAAGAAATTAAAGTTTAAAAACACAAAAACATAACATAAGAAATTAAAGTTTAAAACACAAAAACATAACATAAGAAATTAAAGTTTAAAACACAAAAACATAACATAAGAAATTAAAGTTTAAAACACAAAAACATAACATAAGAAAAATGGTATTAAACACATAAAAGGTAAATACTAATTATTGAGCTAAACAGATTTTAAATACAGAATTACAACCGTAAATAAATCTCAATATGAATTTTAAGCACCGAGTTCCTTTTACACTACGAATGTGTCTAGATGGCACAAAGAGTAGAGTGCGTGTAGGAAAACACATTTCGGACACTTTTGAAATCCAGAACGGGTTTAATCAAGGAGATGCACTATCTCCTCTTCTATTTAATTTTGTACGAGAGTATGCATTATAAAACTACGCAGATAGCGAAGTGAGGAAGGGGCACAAATACAATGGTAATAATAAGCTGTTAAAAGATAGAAGCTATAGGTTTCAAGCATTTGGCGCGAGGGAATTACAACGTACATAAGAGAAAAATTTGCGTCTAGATCGTAACTCGCCTCGGTAGCTCAGTTGGTAGAGCACTTGGCCCGGAAAGCCAAGGGTCCCGGGTTCGAGTCCCGGTCTAGGCGAAAACGTTTCTCTTCAAATATAATAAGCTGTTAGTTTATAATGATAATGTAGCCGATGATGGCCGATAGCGAGGAGATACTAAAGGACAACACGCACACACTATTGAGTAACACTAAGAAATTAGGACTGGAAGTAAATATCAATAAAACAAAATATATGGTCACACGTAGGAATTAAATATATAATGGAAATGGACAGCTAATGACAAATGAGGGAAATTTTGAGGAAGTGGCCGAATTCAAATACCTAGGAACAATAATCACAAATAGGAACGAGATGCACAAAGAAATTAAACATAGGCTTAATTCTGGAAATGCGTGCTATTATGCATTGCAGAGACTCTTGATGTCCCAAGTCCTTTCCAAAAACGTTAAACTGAAAATATATAAAACTATTATTCTACCAGTTATATTATATGGGTGCGAAACATGGACTCTTACTTTAAGGGAGGAAAGGGGATTACAAGTATTTGAGAATAAAGTACTTTGGAAAATTTTTGGACAAAAGAGAGATGAACAGACACGTAAAAGGAGAAGAATATATAACAATGAACTACATTGTCTTTATAGGAAGCCAGATATAATAAGAACAGTTAAGTCTCGTAGACTGCGGTGGGCAGGACATGTGGCACGCATGGGGAATGTGAGACTTGCATGGAAGCATCTTGTAGGAAAACCAGAGGGAATATGCCCAGTTGGTAGACCAAGAATGAGGTGGGAGAATAACATTAACTATGATTTGAGGGAAGTAGATTATACAGGGAATGATTGGAAAGCAGTAGCTCAGGATAGGGATGTATGGAGAGCTTATGTCCGCGCGACCATGAACCTACGGATTCGATAGTGCCAGTAAGTAAGTAAGTAAGTTCCTTTTACACTTACTGTGTTATTAAGTTAGAGAAAAATATTCACTTGTTTGTTTTTGTGCCACATTTGAAGAGACATTGGCTATTTCTGAACATTATTGTGCAAACGGGAAAGTTCAACCACATAATTCACATTGGTGTGCAGACGAACAAGCCAAGAACAAAGTCACAAAAAGGTTTTACAATGCGTTTCTAAGTACCCGTAATGGAACACTAGCATCAAGTTCACTAGCACCGTTTACACTTAAATTGTTATTTTTATTCTTCTTCACTGCTGTTGAAAATATGTTACATAACTTCCTCTGGAGTTATGAATGCTTCCTCGTGAACAATTAAATCTTCATAAAACTTCCCAATTTCAATGACAGTTGAAATATCACTCTACAGGTGAACTTACTCGCTGGCACTATCGAACCCGTAGGTTCATGGCCGCGCAAATATAAGCTCTCCATGCATCCATATCCTTTGCTAATGCTTTCCAATCATTCCCTGTATAATCTACTTCCCCCAAATCATAGTTAATGTTATTCTCCCACCTCATTCTTGGTCTACCAACTGGGCGTTTTCCCTCTGGTTTGCCTACAAGAAGCTTCCATGCACGTCTTTCATTCACCATACGTGCAACATGTCCTGCCCATCGCAGTCTACGAGACTTAACTGTTCTTATTATATCTGGCTTCCTATAAAGACCATGTAGTTCATTGTTATGTAGTCTTCTCCATTCACCTGTCTGTTCATCTCTCTTTGGTCCAAACATTTTCCTAAGTACTTTATTCTCAAATATTTTTAATCTCCTTTCATCCCTTAAAGTAAGAGTCCATGTTTCGCAACCATATAATATAAATGGTAGAATAATAGTTTTTTTATATTTTCAGTTTAACATTTTTTGAAAGTAGTTGGGACATCAAGAGTCTCTGCATTGCATAATAGCATGCATTTCCAGAATTGAGCCTATGTTTAATTTCTTTGTGCATCTAATTCCTAGATTATTGTTCCTAGATATTAGGATTCAGCCACTTCCTCAAAATTTCCCTCATTTGTCATTAGCTGTCCATTTCCATTATATACTGAATTTCTACGTGTGACCATATATTTAGTTTTATTGATATTTACTTCCAATCCTAATTTCTTAGTGTTACTCAACAGTGTGTGCGTATTGTCCTTTAGTATCTCCTCGCTATCGGCCAGTAGTACTACATCATCAGCATAAGCTAACAGCTTATTAATACCATTCAGTTGTAAGCCTTCCTCATTTTCTAAAGATTTAATGGCATGCTCTAGTACAAAATTAAATAGTAAAGGGGATAGTGCATCTCCTTGCTTCAACCCATTCTGGATTTCAAAAGTGTCCGAAAACTGTTTGCCTACACGCACCTTACTCTTTGTGCCATTTAGACAGATTCGTATAAGTCTAACTAACTTTTTAGGAATTCCGAACTCCAGCAGGATACTATATAACTTCTCCCTCTTAATTGAATCATATGCTCTTTTGAAGTCTGCATATAGTTGATGTACAGTATCATTAAGATTTGGAGGTTCACACTCCTTAATTAGATTTGGTAGTTTTGTCTTCCAATCTGGAACCACATCCAGATGAACTCCTGCAGATTATCCGGATACACAAATAGAATTAGTATGTTCTCGTTTTTCAACTATTCAAACCATCCATTACCAGCTTGAGTCATTAGTACCAAATCTCTGCGCAATTTTGTTTGCATAGTCTACAACACTGGTCGGGGCACTATTATATTCATTGCACGGCAAGAAAAAACGTTAATCTAGCTTCATTCACATCTTTATTTTCTGTTTTCGGGAACTTTATTTTTCGTTCTGTTATATAATTGTACTCAAATGGTTCGATAATAAATTACCGGTCCTTATTGATGTTGCTAACAGTTGATTTTGAATCACCATATTTATCAAAAAGTTTTCTTTGACAGACATTGTTATCAATTAGTTCAAGAACTTCTCTCTACTTTTGAATGTTTGATTCAATTGAGTCTTTCACTTGTTACTTGCACCAGCCTTCTTTAAAAAGTCAACCTATTCAATAGAAGCTCAATGCACCAATTGCTACCTCTGGAAAATATTTTCCTAGATCTATTGTAAAATAATTAAAGGCACAAAATGCAGCTCAGTATTTATGTATGTAGTTACTCTCAGACAGTTTTCCGAGAATCTAACAGAATAAAGATTATCCCTATCCACAGGATAAAAATTACAATTTTAACAGTTTACTTGATACCGTAATTATATTACGGAATTCCAACTCTTGCCTAAACCAGGAAGTGAAGAAGAAGAATTCCAATCTACTGTTCAAGTTTCTGACAAACGACAGGTATGTAACTTCAAGACAAGCATGACGTTTTGATACACATAGGTACAAAAGGTAGTTCTAAATGGAAAACATAGGTAAGTTAAATTACTAAGAAAATAGGGCTTTTAGTTCGAAAATTTTCCAAAAATTCCTAGATACACAGGTGGCAAAGATAAAGAGTGGTCATGCATAATACAGTAGGAATTGTCGGTTCCGCAGAAATGTGTCTACGTTGGCAGGTGATAAACGTACAAGGAGCCAAATTCACAGATTTTATTGTGTTTTAAAAGTTACAATATACCATAGTTTCTTTTTAAACATTATTCTGAAAAATTAGGACACCTAGCAAATATAGTGGAGATACAGTAAAGTATAAGATATTACTGATGTTAAACACATATTATCTTGAAACAATGATAACTATATTTGTCAATACCTTCAATAGAAGGAATATAAAAAAGGAGAACAAGACTTGACTGAAGTATTCCATTTTTGCACTTTAAATAAAAATCTAAATATTTAATTAAAATATATATGCAGTCAATATACCCATTTCACCAATTAATGTTTTAAAATGGTCAACAAGTTTCTACAGCCAAGCTGTCATTCTCAAGACCAGATATATATCAATATCTGGTCTTGAGAATGACAGCTTGGCTGTAGAAACTTGTTGACCATTTTAAAACATTAATTGGTGAAATGGGTATATTGACTGCATATATATTTTAATATTTTATCACCAAGAAGATCACTTGTGTATTAAATAAATATTTAATCGTTAGTTATTGTCAAATAAAATAATAAAAATCTCTTAATGATAATAATAAAAATATTTTACTAGATAAAAATGTTTTAAAATAATGCTTTTAAAATGGTTTTAATTAATTCTTATCGAATTCTAAATATTAAGAATTAAATTTTAATAAAACATTTGTTTAACCTGAACTCTTATAAATAAAAGTAAACTAAATTGTGATTGGAATTAAAAGTACTTATCTTTCTTCAATGACCTATCGGATTTAACTTTATATTTAACCTTAGAATTATTAACCAATATAAACTAATTGTCCACCGCTGTGGTCTCGAGGTAGCGGGCCTGGGTTCGATCCGCGGTCGGGGCAGTTTTTCTGGGTGAGGTTTTTATCGGGTTTTTCCTCACCTGTAAGACAAATGCCAGGAAAACTTTAAGGCCGAAACGGTCCCCGAAATAATTTGGCCATGATCATCACCCTTATCATTATCATCATCATCCTTCACCGGTGTGCAAAGCAATGGGAAGCTACAATTCCTAGTAAAGCTGCAAAGCATAGCATAAAATGTTATGATTGCAGTGAAATATCTGTCCTCGGGCAGAATTACTATGGATGGATAAATTCATTTTATGTGACGTAATAATGATCTTAAATTTATAACACCCGATTGAGGGTCTTTCCACTTTTCAGCGGTTGCCCTTTTACCAGCCGGCTGCTGGCCCTTCACATCCACATGTGTCAATCACAGAGGTAGATGATCAACAGCCAGTGTAGGGGTGACATGTGGTTAGCATGTCGAGTCCCCCAGCCGTTATAGCTGGTTCCTCAACCTGGAGCCGCTACTTATTGTAGCTACCCAATTGCCTCACGATGGTGGGTGGGCACCGGTCCCATACTGGCCGAAATACCATGAGAAAATTTCTTCCCCCATGGAGACTCGAACCAGCGCAAGTCCCGTAGCTCTGGCGCCAAGGCTTCCTACCTTAACCGCTCGGCTACGGCGCGGGACTAAACATGCTAAGCTAAATTGATTCATTCTGCATAAAAATTTCGTTCTGAATAGAAGCAAGCATCTGTCCAGATAAAATTTAATATTCTCTCCAATACTAGGATAGATGTATTATAAAAGGAAAATAAAATTATAAATAAGAAGATTTGATTTTAAATAGACGGTGAAGAATAATTCCACCTGCATTTATTCATCTTCTGGAAATCAAGGCTTTGAATAAATCCTCATAATTTCTACAGGAGACAATCTTTTATTTCATGAAGAGTCACCTGTGTACTAACTTCCGACCCCTGAGAAGATAATTCAACTCAACCGCAATTAACCTAAATTAATCCCAACCTAAACCAAACCAGAAATATTTTGTGAAACCCACCCTAATCCTAATTCACAATACTTATTAGGATAGCACCAAAATATTCCCTAATGTATGACAGTTTGCAAATTCCAACACTATACAAAAAGTAATATAAAGACGTGAAGAAGATTAAGCGAAAACAATAAAACAAATGCATTGGCCGATTCTCGTTGTACTTTATTATATTAAATTTTAAGATCCCTCCTTGCCTTATTTATTTTAATGGATCCACGTTCTCGAATTTCCTTCATGTAAATTATTTTATCAGTATAGAGCAGGATCGATCCCGCAATCCTCGGTTCTCCAGGCTGATATGATACTATAATTTTAATGTTTTTAGTGTATAATGCTATTGTGTTATTATTTAATTGTAATATTATTATTGTGTTTTCTTTATGTAATTGTAATGTTATTGCTGTTTTTGTTGTTTATTTTTCTTTACACTAGTACCAATTATTACTTTATTGTAACGGACTGTCAACAGCACGTACGGCTTACTGCCCGTGCGACCCATATTTGTAAATAATATTGTAAATATCTTACTTTTTGTCTAATACTATAATTAACTAACTTACTGACACAATAGAACTCATCGATTCATGGCCGCGCGGACATAAGCTCTCCATACATCCCTATCTTGAGCTATTTTCTATCATCTCCTGTATAATCTGTTTTCCTGAAATCATGATAAATGTTATTCTCCTGCCTCATTCTTGGCCTGTCTATTGGGCGCCTTCCTTCTTGTTTACGTACAAGGAGCTTCCATGTCCCTCCTTCATATCCCATTCATGCAGTATGTCCTGCCCATCGCAATTTACGAGGTTTAACTCTTCTGTTTAGAAATGGTTTCCCATAAAGATAATTTAGCTCACTATTAACATAGGATATGCTACTACAAGACTCCAAATTCAATAATAAAATATGAGGAATGCAGCTTTTTTTTACAAACATTCATTTGACAACAGCAGTTAGCAGCGTCTTAGGATTTTTTTTGGGCCAAAGAGAGATGAACAGACAGGCGAATGTAGGAGACTACATAATAGTGAACTCCATTGTCTTTATAGGAAGTCAGATATAATAAGAACAGTTAAATCTCGTAGACTGCGATGGGCAGGGCATGTGCCACGAATGGGGAATAAAAGGCGTGCATAGAAGCTTCTTGTAGGAAAACCAGAGGGAAAACGCCCAGTTGGTAAACCACGAATGAGGTGGGAGAATAACATTAACTATGATTTGAGGGAATGATTGGAAAATATTAGCTCAGAATAGGGATATATGGATATCTTATGTCCGCGCGCTCATGAACCTACGGGTTGGATAGTGCCAGTGAGTTAGTTAGTTAGTTGCGTTGACAAAATTACATGAAGTCTTACACATTAAAATGCATTGGAATTTTCAAACTAGTAGAGGAATATTATTATTATTATTATTATTATTATTATTATTATTATTATTATTATTACTTAAATGGATACACCTACTCTAGCTTTAACGAATTTATCCAAACCACTCCAAAAATGTAAATGATTTCCTAAATTGTCTTCTCCACAACCTTTTTTCTTTGTTTCTGACAAAACTATTATGTCCATTTTATATCTCTCCAACTCCACATGAATGATATTCATGTAGACAACCCTTGTACTTTCCAGCATCTAATATTCAATTTCCCTTTTCCGTTGCTTTTGTAGTAAATGGTCAATCCTGCCTGTTATCTCAAAATTAGATTTCTTTAGCATAATTCATTTTTATCATAAGACGGGGAGCTGGCCCATCGTTATAATCCCCAACCTGGAAGACCAGGTGATTTTTCTTCAACGTTTTCTTCCTCTAGCATTTGACAAACCAACGTCTCTCTACAAGGCAGCAGTTGCCGTCCGGGCCAGAATGAACCCTGATTTTTAAGAAAATGTTACTCTTCCATCACTCACCATTTCGCCTGGTTTGTGACAAGCAGAGTCTAGTTCTCAAAAATGAGTCTAGGTTGGGTGGGTTATTGAAGGAAGAAGGCAAATGGTTCTGCCACGTAAAGAGAATGTCAGACGACAGGATAAATAAGATTATATTAAATGATGAAGCGGAGGGCAACATAAGAATAATTTTCCGTCTTACTGGGGTAAAAATTAACTATTGGTACTTTAAAAACCATTCCGTTTCCGCATTATGAAGGTTTCCGGCTAATACAGGACGATTTTACATATAAAATCGTATCGTTCTGGAGATTTTTTTCCGTCTCTACAGGTATCCTTCTTATCAAGGTTCCGGCTAAGACATGTTTTACTGACTGTTGTTGTTCTTGTTCTTCTTGTTCTTCTTCTTCTTGTTCTTCTTCTTGTTGTTCTTCTTAGTTGTTCTTCTTCTTGTTCTTCTCGTTCTTGCTGTTGTTCTTGCTGTTGTTCTTGTTCTTGCTGTTGTTCTTGTTCTTGTTGTTCTTGTTGTTGTGGTTGTTATTGTTCTTGTTGTGGTTGTTGTTCTTGTTGTTTTTGTTCTTGTTGTTGTTCTTGTTGTGTTTGTTGTTGTTGTTGTTTTTGTTGTTGTTGTTGTTTTTGTTATTGTTGTTTTGTTGTTGTTTTTGTTGTTGTTATTATTATTATTTATGTAGAAACTATCTACTTTAGATAAAAATGAGAATTCAACTACAGAAATTGAAATATGAATAACTGATGGAAGAAGAATCATTGGTTTGCTGAACTCAGTGCTTTGGAATAGAAATGTAATATACAGAACGAAGAAAACTATATTTCAAGTTCTGTTACAAAGCATTTTATTATATGGGTCCGAAACCTGGACAGTAAGTAGAAAACAAGCCAACAAGCTGTTAGCAGTAGAAATGGATTTTTGGAGGCGATCGACAAGAATTTCAAGAAGAGATAAAGCCAGAAACAGCACAATAAGAGAAATTATGCAAGTTGAAACAACGTATTAGGAAAATAGAAGAAAAACGTGTGAAATGGTATGGACACCTCATAAGAATGGAAGAAGAGAGAATACCAAAGAAGATCCTTGATTGGAAAGCTAATTGAAGAAGTGGAAGAGGCAGACCTAGATAACGTTGGATGGATGGAGTGAGGAGAAGTATGGATGCTAGAGATTTGAGGAATGAAGATGTTTTAGACAGGAACCTCTGGCGACAAATCACTTTGGGTTGAAGGAGAAACACTGTATTGTGGAATATTCCTAACAAAGAAAATATTTATGTATAAATATTTTATTAAACCATGTAAAATGCGTAGCGTGCTGCCTTGTCACGCAGCGGGCGCGGGTTCGATCCCCGGTCGGGGCAGTTTTTCTGGATGAGGTTTTTATCAGGGTTTTTCCTCATCTGTAAGACAAATATCAGGAAAACTTTAAGGCCCAAACGGACCCCGAAATCATATGGCCATCATACTTATTATCATCCTTATCATTATCATCCATATCATTATCATCCTTATCATTATCATCCTTACCATCATCATCCTTACCATCATCATCCTTATCATCATCATCATCGTCATCATTTTCGTCATCATCATCATCCTCATCATCATCGTCATCATCGTCATCATTATCATCGTCATCATTATCATCGTCATCGTTATCATCGTCATCGTTATCATCCTCATCGTTATCATCCTCATCGTTATCATGCTCATCGTTATCATCCTCATCGTTATCATCCTCATCGTTATCATCCTCATCGTTATCATCCTCATCGTTATCATCCTCATCGTTATCATCCTCATCGTTATCATCCTCATCGTTATCATCCTCATCGTTATCATCCTCATCGTTATCATCCTCATCGTTATCATCCTCATCGTTATCATCCTCAACGTTATCATCCTCATCGTTATCATCCTCATCGTTATCATCCTCATCGTTATCATCCTCATCGTTATCATCCTCATCGTTATCATCCTCATCGTTATCATCCTCATCATTATCATCCTCATCATTATCATCCTCATCATTATCATCGTCATCATTATCATCGTCATCATTATCATCGTCATCATTATCATCGTCATCATTATCATCGTCATCATTATCATCGTCATCATTATCATCGTCATCATTATCATCGTCATCATTATCATCGTCATCATTATCATCCTCATCATTATCATCCTCATCATTATCATCCTCATCATTATCATCCTCATCATTATCATCCTCATCATTATCATCCTCATCATGGTCATTCTCATCATTATCATCCTCATCATTATCATCCTCATCATTATCATCCTCATCATTATCATCCTCATCATTATCATCCTCATCATTATCATCCTTATCATTATCATCCTCATCAGTATCATCCTCATCATTATTATCATTATCTTCCTTATTACCATCATGCATCACCTACAATTCCTTAGTAAAGCTGCAAGCATAGCATGAAAATACTATAATTTCAGTGACTATTTAACTCATGCCCCAAATGGGAGTCAATGACCAATCACGTTTCAATGATTTCTGTTTTACAACCAATCAGAGTCGTGTTTCACGAAATATTTATCAGTGTTATAATTACCATATATTAAACAAAGCTCCTCCTTTTTAATATTCTGAACAGGTCTGACCGTTATTTTGCAGTGACTGAGCCTATAAGAAATACGGCTACCAGATTGTATATATAGTGCATACATGTCAACATTTGTAGCAATTTATTATACCACCAAAAAAAGAAACCACTGTTTGACTTTCTTAAATGTATTTTTTCCCAGGTAATAATCCAGAAAAATATAATTGTAATATTTACATCATACGACATCAGAAATGAATTAATATACAGATTGATGTTTCATTTTTCTCCACTAGAGAGCATTCTTACAATATTGCGTTCCTTTGGCAATAAATAGTATGATCTGGTTGCAGTGATAAACAAAAGAAGCAGTAGAAGCGTACCTATCGTTTCTCATTTGTTTTCAAACATCGCCGTTTGCATTAAATATATAAATATTTTGAAATAACTACAGTTAAATAATGATTTGTGAGTAAACAGCTTAATTTTATTCGTTAAATAGTCCTAACAAATGCCACTCTTGATTTCCAAATTCCCTAGATAAATTCACTCCTCACTTCGTGAGTCGTGAATTTATCGATAATTTGGAAATCACTCGTGGCATTACTTATGAAAAACCTGCCCTCGGGCAGAATTACTATGGATGGATGGATGGATGTAAAAGTGACTGAATATATCTGACCTTTGCAGCTTTGCTAACTTGAATGATATTAAATCGCTTTGTCTGTGTTTTTTTAAGTTATCGCTCTTCTTTAAATTCCAAGAATCAAAGTTAGTCTTGGAGAACGAACCTTCCTAATACGATTATAATCTATTTTGTTACTTTTTATTGTGAGGAATTATCTCCTATACTATTCTATGTTAACGAGATTTAAATTCGGCTCATTGCAGACGTACATACGGATTTTGACAGAGTGCTCCTGAAATGCTTTCATCACTGTCAATGGAAATGACTTAAATGCATGGGGTACGCATAGGTGGAGCTGGGGGAAATGGTTTCGCAAGCACAGGGGAATTGTAGTGCGTTTCCGATCGGCTGAAAACTGATTCACGGCAGAGCTGCATGTGACGTGTCGACAACAATGGAAGATACGATGCTGCAAAGATTATAAATTCAACCAAAACTCTCTACCATGATTCGTATATTTTTCATTTCAACTTATGCTGGTATTACACACTCATTTTTCATTAAATTGCTTTGATAAGAAAGTTTAAAATTTTATTAAAATTATGCTAACATTACTGTACGTAGCCATTTTATCAAAACATTTGTGATTGAAGATATTTCGATCAAAATCTACTAGTTGAATACTGAACTCATATTCAATAAAAAAAAACTAGCTTTATCCTTTATATGCGATTCTGTGGCACAAGTGGTTAGGAACTGTTCCTCCATTTGTGAGTCCACTCCATGTGGTTTCATGGCTGACAAATCGGGGTTAGGGCAGGCTCTTCTCGGAGTTTTCCCGTTTTCTCCTACCATAACCTTTTTTTTATTTAGAGTCCCACTACCACCCCCCGGGTTACCTCGGGCATAATGCCCTTATCCCCGAGTCTGCTCTATGCCCCTAACTACTATCTAATCTTTATTGAATAAATAAACATAATACATACAGATTTCGGGTATGTGAAATGTAGATGTTACATAAAGTAAAAAGTATTGTGTGTTTGTTTATGTGTTTGTGAGTTTGTGTTTAGTGATCATAAACATTCCGTCACTTCTCCATATTTATGTAATCAATTTACTTTAATTAAATTTGATCTGGTCCTGTGATGCTGCGATAGTCATTATCATCAGCCATCCCTGTATATCTAACTAACTTACAGGAATTATCGAACCCGTTGGTTCTTGGTAGCGAGGACATAGGCTCTCCATACATTCCAATCCTGAGCTAATATTTTCCAATCATCCCCTGTATAATCGAATTCTTTAATATCGTTATTAATGTTTTCTCCCACCTCATCATTGGCTCACATGCTGGCGTTTTTCCTCTGGGTTTTCTACAAGCAGTTTACATGCTCCTCATCAATTCCCAATTCGTGTCACGTGTCCTGCTCATCACAGTCTGCGAAACTTAACCGTTCTTAATATATCTGGTTTTACACTTGAAGGCGACAGCAGAAATAATGTCAAAAACATGTACAGAAATATTTAATAAGTGTCTGAGTATAGGAGTCACACCCGAGCAATGGAGAAAGGCATCATTGAAAGTACTGTACAAAGGTAAAGGGAGCACAGACGACATGAACTCTCATAGAGGAGTGGCGCTAGAAAACTTCATATATAAAATATTCACGAAGATCCTAACAAACAGATTAACGACCATTGTCCACCCATACATACCAGACAACCAATTTGGTTTCAGAAAGGGGAAAATCTACCCTTCAGGCAGCAGCAACATTTCTTCAAGAGATAGAATTCGCCCTCAGCAAGCTGAAAGGAAAGTACTATGTGATATTCATAGACTATGAAAAAGCCTTCGATTATGTAAACAGAGAAAAGCTGCTTCGAAAACTAAAGGATTTGGCTGGAAATAAGCACCCCATAGTTCGTATGATACAAGATATCTTGAGGCACAACTGGATGCAGATAACGGATGAAGTGACAACATCAGACGAAGTAAAACAAACAAATGGAGCCATGAAGGGGGACCCTATTAGCCCGTTGCTATTTAACATTATGACCGCAGACATCGGAAAAAAAATCTAAAAGGTTCAAACCTAATAATGTATGCTGATGACATGACAAATAGGGTCAGAAAACAAGGAGGAACTACAAAGCGATATGAACGTACTGCAAAAATGGGCAATAAAGAACGACTTTATCATTAATAAAAGGAAAACCGTACAAATGGTATTCAGGAGAGGAGGAAGAATCGAAACAAACGATAACTTAAACTTAGGAGAGCAGCCACTGAAAATAGTAAACAAAGTCAAGTACCTAGGTCTTACATTACAAACAAGCGCGAAATCCTTCAATGAACACATACAGGAGAGAGCTGCAAACGTCATAAAAGCGATGTGCACCATAATGAACATCACAACTCTATCACTGGAAACAGCCATGAGATTGTTTGAGACAGTGATAACACCAGTTGCAACATATGGTATAGAATTATTGATATGGGATAAACTTACAACCAGAGATTTGGAAAGGCTGGAGAATGTGAAAACAAGATACCTAAAGAGGGCGATAGGAGGCAGCAAATATACACCAAGTAGGATGATCTACATGCCGACCAGAGAAACCTTCTTCGTAGAGGACTTGAGACACAAGATGCTGCTACCTGCCACAGAACCATACAACGAAGTAATAGAAAGAAGGAGGCAGAAGGAAAGAGAAATCGACAGTAGCTTCTTTGCAACGGACGCCATGGTAAATACAGAATGGACCGGATACAACCAAACTCAAAGACATGCAATAGTAGGACTGGCGATTCACGGTTTCCATCACAAGATGTGCAAAAACGTGAAATATCATCAGCCAGATGAACAGTGTGTGTGCAAACTATATGAACAAAAGTGTGAAATCTACCATTTTAACAAATGTGAAAAAAAGGACAGTGACGTTAAATTAACTCATAAAAGAAAGAACATAAACTACACATATGCTCATTCGAGTGTACCTTTACTTATTATTAACATATCTGGTTTACCATAAAATATCATGTAGCTCACTGTTATGCAAGACTTTTCACTCACATGTCTGTTCATCTCTCTTTAGTCCAACAATTTTCCAAAAACTTTATTCTCAAATATTCGTAATATTTTCTCCTCCCTTAAACTAAGAGTTTCTGTTTCGCATTCGTATAATATAACTGGGAGAGTAATAGTTTTATATATTTTGAGTTAAATATCTTTTTGGGAGAAGTTTGAACAAGAGTCCCTGTAATACATAATAGCATGCATTTCCAGAATTGATCCTACGTTTAATTCCTTTGTACACTTCATTCCTGCTTGTAATTATTGTTCCTAGGTATTTGAATTCAACTAGTTTTTCAAAATTTCACTCATTTGTCATTACTTGTCCATTTCCATATAATGTATATGAAAGTGTGCACATGTATTTAGTTTTATCGATGTTTACTTACAAATCCAATTTATTAATGTCTCTCAATAGAGTGTTACTTGTTGGCCCTTAGTATCTCCTCGTTATCGCCTAATATAACTAAACTTACTACATCATCAGCAAAAATAAAATAGCTTATTAACACCACCGAATTGTTATCTTTGTACTTACTCAAAAATGTAATGACGTGCTCTAGTAAAAAACTGAATAGTAAAAGAGATAGCGCATCTCCTTACTTTAACCTATCGTGAATTTAAAAATAATCTGAAAACTGTTTGCCTACACGCATCCTACTTTTTGGTCCATATAGACATATTCAAATTTGTCTAATATCCGTGTATATCACACATCTCAGCTCGTCTGTCGATTTTGCATAAACCGATCTAGAGTGGTATTCTTCGTAAAAAATTTAGGCCTACATTTCAAATTGTCGTAAAATAATTTTTTCAGGCGGATTGTCATTATTAATTGGATACATTTAATACCGTTTCATCTACTACCGTGGAAGGTATCTTCAGTAGATTGTGGTCAACTTTTGTCCTTAACTGATGACAATAGACCGATTTGAGATTTCAACCGGCTTAATGAATTTTTATTTGACTAGTAAGAGAACATTTTTACGATTGTCTGGAAGAGGCTCTTCCTAAACAGTAATGGAACATTCACATGTTCTGCCCATCACAATATACGGGAGTGCGTATTCAATACATTAATGTTAAGTTTATCAATTTTTCCTTTTTTATTTACTTCATCATCATCATCATAGTACATTCACGAATTTAGGCCATTTGTTGACCTGTTTCGGCCTCAAGAGAAACACCATCCAGAAGTCTTCTGAGTGGACGTCCTGGTCTTCTTCTTCCTGCAGGTTGATATCTTAACATTAGTTTGGGTATTCTGTGATCTTCCATTCGATGAACATGTTGTATCCATCTTGACTTATAATCAGAAATTTTGTTTTCTAAAGATTCCATGTGTAATTCTTCTAAGATGTCTTCATTTTTTTTGTGATCTAGTAGTGTGTATCCTGCAGTCCTCCGAAGATATCTCATTTCAGCAGATCTAAGTCTCTGTATATCCTTCTGTTTCAACGTCCATACTTCGCTACCATACAAAAGAGTTGGAAGAGCCAGTGTTTTATACACTTTCAGTCTTGAATGCTTTTGGACTAACTGTGGCTTGAAGATAGAATTTATTAACCCTAAAATTCTTAAAAATTTAGATATTTTTGCATTTACGTCCTTTTCTTCTTCATATGAGATATTGCATCCTAGATATGTAAAATTATTCACCTGCTCCAAAATGTTATTGTCCAGTACAATTTTACTTCTGACTGGATCTACACCTTGAAATGCCATAAGTTTTGTTTTTTCTGTAGATATCTTTAATCCATATTCTTCTGTAATTTTGTTAAGTTCATACAGACCTTTCTATAGATTATCTTCGGAATTTGCTATTATTATTTGGTCATCTGCAAACAGTAGGGTGTTTAATTTTCTATTTTCTGATATTCTTATTCCAAATTTATATGTTTTGTTCCAGCAACATATTACTTCATTGATATAAATAGCAAAGAGTGTTGGGGATAGGGGGCAGCCTTGTCTCACACCACGATTTATAATTCCTTCTTCAGAAAATCTGTTATTTAATTTAATCTTTATGGTGTTGTCTTTGTAAATATTTTGTATGTTCTGCCGAAGTAAATTTGGTATATTTCTGTCTTCCAATATATTTAAGAGTTTTGATCTCTTGACTGTGTCGAATGCTTTTTCAAAATCTATGAGAGTTCTATTACTTCCCTGTAATTTAAATTAGAGGTTTGGCGCTGGATTTTAGTGCCTTGGAGTTAAAATCGGCATATATATATATATATATATATATATATATATATATACACTAGCTCGTAAGATAAACAAACAAAAAACAAAAAAAATGACGGTATCTTAGTCCATTTAGAGGAATCTGTCCCGTAATCGATAATCCACGTTAAACCTTACTTAAGTTTATGGTTTGTATACCGCCGTATGTGAAAATCTTTTTAGAGTTAATTTTCTAGAAATTTTATAGATAGTATTTCAGGTCAAGGTGCAATTTATGTTTAAGTGGTGAAGTTTTCTTTATGTAATTGTAATGTTAATGTTTTTTTAGTGTATAATGCTATTGTGTTATTACTTAATTGTAATATTATTGTGTTTTCTTTATGTAATTGTAATGTTAATGTTTTTAGTGTATAATGCTATTGTGTTATTATTTAATTGTAATATTATTATTGTGTTTTCTTTATGTAATTGTAATGTTATTGCTGTTTTTGTTGTTTATTTTTCTTTACACTAGTACCAATTATTACTTTATTGTAACGGACTGTCAAGAGCACGTACGGCTTACTGCCCGTGCGACCCATATTTGTAAATAATATTGTAAATATCTTACTTTCTGTCTAAAAAGTCCTACTACTACTACTATACACTAGCTAATACCCGGCGTGCGCTGCCACACCTAAATAAATGATGTGTTTTTGCATTTAGTTGAATACGTAAAAGGAAAAATAAATATACATTTATATCGTTATTCTTTTTAGATACCCCGTGCAGAATACCCGGCATTGCCGGGAATCTACGCATCCCGATTTATTTGGCATAAATGAGCTGAAAGACAAAATTCGTTATTTTGAGTTATCTATAAAACAATACCCGCCGTGCGCTGCTATGCTAGCCCAGGAATCTACTTATCCCGATTTTCTTGGCATCAATGAAAGAAAAAATGGTTATTGTGAGTTATCCTTAAAAGATAACTATATTCCTTCGCGGACTTCTCTGTGTAATTTTTTGAGATGTTCAATTCTGTGTACATTAATTTTATGTATTTGTTATGATTACGCAGCGTAAGCCATTTAAGGGTAAGAAAAGGGACTTTTTCACGTTTTTCACTATAAAGAGCGTTTTTTAAGGGTGTAGGATTTGAGTATCTCAACTCTCTTATAGCCTATGTTCATCTCGGGAATCTCCTGAACATTTTGCAAAAAACCCAATCACAATCGGATCAACGGTATGGCCGCGCATAAAGTACAAACAAACAAACATATATATATATATATATATATATATATATATATATATATATATATATTATTTTTTGACACGACCTTGGTACATCATATCGGTTCTCTGGGATACATTTTAAGGTAGGTTTCGTCGTGGAATGGTTGACAGTTCCCTTATAAGAATATCTATGTAATCAATACATTTTAATTAACTAAACTCACTGGCACTATCGAACCCGTAGGTTCATGGCCGCACGAACATAAGCTCTCCATACATCCCTATCCTGAGCTAACGTTTTCCAATCATTCTCTGTATAATCTACTTCCTTCAAATCATAGATAATGTTATTCTCCGACCTCATTCTTGGTCTACCTACTGGGCGTTTTTCCTCTGGTTTTCCTACAAGAAGTTTCCATGCACGACTTTCATTCCTCATTCGTGTAATATATTTTAATTGCTTGTACAAATTCTGATATTAGAATACCGGTACATCTTCGAAAGTAAATGCTATTTAGATTATTGTATGAAAGTTTAAGATTCCTAAGGGTTAACAACGAAAATAAGAACTGGCTTTTGAACGAGGTGTAACGTAACAGTTGAGACTATGCTCACTGTTTTATGTATGCGAGCTTTGTGCCATGATAAGACTGATGCTATGAAAGCCCCTGGGAACGTATGCTATTTACTTCTTATTCATTGTTACCGTAAGCACAACTGCTTCAAAATCTGTTTTTTCAAGGGTAAAATAAATAGAGTATATCAGACAACTTGTCATTATGGGCCCAACAAAATCCAAGCTTCTACGAAGAATAGTAGTTCATCTTCATTGTTATAAATTATTGTTAACACACGATCTCATAAGATCTAAAGTTTCCGATGCGTAATCGTCTAATTTTCACATTTTTAGTACATACGGAATAAGAAAATTGGGGACAATGTAGTAGTAATAATAATAATAATAATAATAATAATAATAATAATAATAATAATAATAATGATAATAATAATAATAATAAACGTCCACCGCTGTGGTCTCGAGGTAGCGTGCTGCCTTGTCACGCAGCGGGCCCGGGTTCGATCCCCGGTCGGGGCAGTTTTTCTGGGTGAGGTTTTTATCGGGGTTTTTCCTCACCTGTAAGACAAATGTCAGGAAAACTTTAAGGACCAAACGGTCCCCGAAAAAATATGGCCATCATCCTTATCATTATCATCGTTACCATTATCATTATCATTATCAGCATCATCCTTCATCGGTGTGGAAAGCAACGGGAAGCTACCACACCTACACAATTCCCTAGTAAAGCTGCAAGCATAGCATGAAGATGCTATGATTGCAGTGAAGGACCTGCCTTCGGGCAGAATTACTATGGATGGAATAATAAACAATAACGACAATAAATAAAACATCAATAATAGTGAAAATAACAACAATAATGACAAATAATAATAATAATAATTTAATCTCTATCTAACAACAATAAATAATAATAATAATAATAAAAATAATAATTATTACAATAATAATTACAATAATAATAATAATTATTATTATTATTTCAAGTCGGTGTACTAAAATTCTCGTTACTTCAACTGATTTGCTTTAATACTTTACTTTGTTCTGTCATGTGTGTCCTGTATCTTTCTTTAATCCACGTCCTGTCTGTTTAATTTTAGGTTTCTCATAAAATTTCCGAAATGTTGTGCTTCATTATTATTATTATTATTATTATTATTATTATTATTATTATTATTATTATTATTATTATTATTATTATTATTATTATTATTATTATTATTATTAATAATAATAATATTTCAAGTGACCAGCGTTAGTCATATTGAAATATTGGATATCTACCACGAGACTCTTTACATTTTAAACAATTATATGTTGGAAAGGAAAATGTGTATCTTATCATTAATTTACATGATAATTATGATATAACTCTTTAATATTTTCAGAGTAACGCACAGGCGAGATAATGGAATGAGAAACAAACACACAGATATAATGAGAGAGAAAATAGGAAGAAACTCGACATGACCAACGGCAAGAAGGCAAAAAATCTTAAAGAAAATAAATAATAAAGATAAGATTGATACAAATTAAATAAAATATGGAAAGGATACAACATGCAAAGAATCGAACAAATTTTCTTATATGCTTAAGTTTTAGACTCGTATTCCGGAGTCGCGAGATAAAAATCCGGCCCCAAAAATCTTATTTGAAGAGAAAAATTATACGCTCAGACCGGGACTTGAACCCAGGACCCTTGGTTCTCTAGACCAAGTGCTCTACCATCTGAGCAAGTACGGATCTAAACGCAAACTTTTCTCTATATACGTTGTAATTCCCGCCCACCAAATGCTATGAATCCTTTGCTTCTATCTTTGCAAATGGCGGCTCCTTTATTAAGTAGACATATTTGGGAATGTTACATTACATTATAAATGTCAATACGGTTTTTTTCAGTGCTTTTATTATTAATTTCATACATCTCAATGATGGATAAATCATATTTGAAGAGAAAAATTATACGCTCAGACCGGGACTTGAACCCAGGACCCTTGGTTCTCTAGACTAAGTGCTCTAACCAGATGCCAAAAATCTTACTGGGATGTTTATCTTGGTTCTGCTCAATCATGATGTCAATTCCGGTTTGAAATTACAGTATCACGACTCATTTCACATAATTGCTTCCTTAATAGATAAAAAAATTAATTCATTGCATTTATTAAAGATAGGCCTCCATTAACATCCAATGCTTGTGCACGTTATATCTGCAACCTCCGTAAATCAGACCACATAATTCCAATGTTTGAAATGTTGTCTTGGCTCCGATTGGAAGACAGGCGGAAGATACATTGCCCCTGCTTCTTATACAACACTTTGTCTACCTCATCACACCTTTATATTTCTACTCGCTTTCATTCGCTATCCTCTCACCATAATTTAAACACACGATCGAGAGAAAATTTAACTCTGGCTGTTCATCTACATCGAAGATATCACTATTCCTAATCCTTCCTTGCTTTAGCAACCCGACGCTGGAATTCCCTCCCCTCGTATATCAAGGACTGCCAGACTCAAAAACACTTTAAAAAGAAACTCACTTCATATTTCCTTATAATATATAACCGTGTCCTATATATAGTTTTACCGCTGTGGTCTCGAGGTAGCGTGCTGCCTTGTCACGCAGCGGGCCCAGATTCGATCCCCGTTCGGGACAGTTTTTCAGAGTGAGGTTTTATCGGGGTTTTTCCTCATCTGTAAGACAAATGCCAGGAAAACTTTAAGGCTCAAACGGTCCCCGAAATCATATGGCCATCATCATCATCATCACATCCTTCACCGGTGTGGAAAGCAGCGGGAAGCTACCACACCTACATTTCCCTAGTAAAGCTGCAAGCATAGCATTAAAATGCTATGATTGCAGTGAAGGACCTGCCTTCGGGCAGAATTACTATGGATGGTTATCTTAAACTTTCTTTACTAAGCAATTTACATAATCTAATTATAGGTTATTTTTGTTCTTGTTATTGTTATTATATTATTATTATCATCATCATCATCATAGTACATTCACGAATTTAGGCCATTTGTTGACCTGTTTCGGTCTCAAGAGAAACACCATCCAGAAGTCTTTTGAGTGGACGTCCTGGTCTTCTTCTTCCTACAGGTTGATATCTTAACATTAGTTTGGGTATTCTGTGATCTTCCATTCGATGAACATGTTGTATCCATCTTGACTTATAATCATAAATTTTGTTTTCTAAAGATTCCATGTGTAATTCTTCTAAGATGTCTTCATTTTTTTGTGATCTAGTAGTGTGTATCCTGCAGTCCTCCGAAGATATCTCATTTCAGCAGATCTAAGTCTCTGTATATCCTTCTGTTTCAACGTCCATACTTCGCTACCATACAAAAGAGTTGGAAGAGCCAGTGTTTTATACACTTTCAGTCTTGAATGCTTTTGGACTAACTGTGGCTTGAAGATAGAATTTATTAACCCTAAAATTCTTAAAAATTTAGATATTTTTGCATTTGCATCCTTTTCTCCTTCATATGAGATATTGCATCCTAGTTATGTAAAATTATTCACCTGCTCCAAAATTTTATTGTCCAGTACAATTTTACTTCTGACAGGATCTACACCTTGAAATGCCATAATGCCATAATTTTTATTATTATTATTGTTAGGCTTATTATTTTTCTTTCTTTCCCTTGTCAACTTTATATTGTGTAGTCTATATCTATTATGTATCATTAATCATAATTCTTATTGTACGTATAATTTAACCGTTGTGAAGTAGAAAGAGAAGACCTTACGGTCTTAACTCCATCAGGTAAAATAAATAAATAAAACAAATAAATATATACTAAGGTTTCACAACCTACTGTATATGCGTTATGACTAAATATATTGAAGTATTTTAAGACAAAATTGATTAAAATGTTTTACTTAATATTTAATATTGAAATATTGATGAATAATGGTCAACCCTGATTCTGGGATGATGTATGTCATTTGGTATCTAAGAGGTGTTTTGTTCTATACGACGCAATCAGGGATACGAGGGACGCACGACTTACATCGTGAATTGAAACATGGGGCGTGGCATTCGACAGACATGGTCCAGCAGTAGTGAATTGGTGACTGGGATGTAGGTCAGAAGCTGCAGCTTATTCATGGGATTCTGCTCCGTCCCCCATATCGAAGCGAGGTTTAAAAACCTTATTTTCCCCAGAACAGTGACCCCAATAAACCGCAGTTTCCGAACGCTTTAAAACTCGCTCTTTTGTATCACAAGGTTCGTCTATATGTCCACCTCCCTTTGTCTTTTTTCGATTCTTCTTTTTTTTATTCAAACAGTTGTCAAAGAAATTAAGTTATTTTAGCGTTAACAAACTTAATCATAAGTAACGTCACGAGTGATTTCTAAATTATCGATAAATTCACGACTCAAGAAGTGAGGAGTGAATTTATCTAGAGAATTTGGAAATCAAGGGTGGCATTTGTTAGGACTATTTAACGAATAAAATAAAGCTGTTTACTCACAAATCATTATTTAACTGTAGTTATTTTAAAATATTTATATATATATAATGTAAACGGCGATGTTTGAAAACAAATGAGAAATGATTGGTACGCTCCATCTGCTTCTTTTGTTCATCACTGCAACCAGATCATATTATTTATTGCCAAAGGAACGCAATATTGTTAGAATGCACTCTAGTGGAGAAAAAATGAAACATGTCAAACTGTATATTAATTCATTTCTGATGTCCTACGATGTAAAGATGACAATTATATTTTTCTGGAATGTTATTACCTGGGAAAAAATACATTTAAGAAAGTGCAAACAGTACTTTATTTTTTTGGTGGTATAATCAATTGCTACAAATGTTTTTATATTAACTCCCGCATGCGCTATGTGTTGACATTCATGCACTATATATACAATCTGGTAGCCGTATTACTTGGTGAGTCAGTCACTGCAAAATAATGCTATGACCTATTCAGAATGTTAAAAAGGAGGTGCTTTCTTTATTATGATAAACTTTAGTTGGTAAATTCTAGGCGAAACACGACTGTGATTGGTTGTAAATAAAAAATCATTGAAATGTGATTGGTCATTGACTCCCATTTGGGACATGAGTTAAATAGTCAAAGAAATTAAGTTATTTTAGCGTTAACAAACTTAATCTACGTAAACACATAGTAGACGTGCATATTAATTTCATAACACAGGGTTTTTTATGACCTATATACTGTATTTCCACGCCTTTTTTTAAATATATTGTGTAATATTTCTTAACGTGTTGATTTCAGGTATAAATGCTCGATGTATTTCCCCAGAAACCGGATTTAAGTCACTTTAAATTATATTGTCTAATTTCAGACATTCAAAACAAACAAAAGATAATGGTACTTGATATGTCAATAAGGGTGAAGGTCAAAACACAATTCTCTACTATTCATAAATATTAACAATAGATTATCCTGCTCAGGGATGTACAAAATATTCAAAACATATAACAGGCATAGTTACGCGAGTGTACCTCGTCTTCTGAAGTGAATGGGTTAATATCCATTTCAAAGATAATAATCGTCTTTCTCTTGCCTCTTTAACGGGTTCATCGATTGCGTAAATTTTAGGGAAAAAAGCACATATTCCTTGATTATTACTTAAGTTAGAATAACATGCTTTTCCGCTTTTAAAATTTGCATCATTTCATTCCTCAAAGATGTTATAATTATTAATCTCATTCGGATAAATATGTGTTGTCAGGGAAAGAATACCAATTGATATGATTGAGGACTTTACGAAACTCGTTCCTTGTGAAAATTTAATAAAAGCGAAAGGAATAACATATTTTGTTAATTTGTGCTATGAAATAAACATCTAAGGAAGGTCCCCTTTTAAATACAAGTCTTAATGCTTTTTGATGCTTCTTTCAAAGAGAAATGCACTTGCTTCCGATTTTAAGAAAAGTAATCACATTTTTCCCGCATACTAAAAAAAAAAAAAAAAACTTTACATTCTATTCCAGAAAATAAGCGTCTTGAAAATTTTAAAAAGAAAATTACTTGTTCCTTTACATTTAAAAGAGAGTCTCTTTTTTCCGATGTCATCATCATCATCTGCATTCATGGATTAGGTCTGTTGACCCGTTCCGACTTCAGCCCATCTCTTTCTAGGTCTGCCCACATCTCGGGTGCCTTTAGGTTTGTATTTTGTTATTTGTTTTGGATATCTATCTTCATTCATTCTGTCTATCTGTTACTTCCATTTTTGTCTATATGTATCTATTTTATCAGTTATTTCAAATATTTCAAGTTCCTGTCTTATTTCTGTGTTCTTGATTCTGTCTTCCTTAGAGCACCCTTTAACAGATCTCAAAAAATTTCATTTCTGCCGCCGTTATCCTACTTAGATCTTGTTTTTTATGTATCCAGGTTTCTGATCCATAGAGCAGTACCGGTACTGCCAACATTTTATAAAATTTCAATTGGGTCTCTCTTGTTGTTTTGTTATTTAGTGATCGTTTTATCGTACCACATATTCCCTGGAATTTTGCTATTTTTTTCCGATGTTTTAAAATAAATTCGTGCCTTTTCATAGCTACGAATGTTTGTTTCGTGCATATTTTCATGAAATTGACTCTCCTGAATGCATTTTATGTCCTACTATAAGATCCATACATACCTTTCCGTGCCCATCTACATCAATATTTTTTAAAATAAATTTGGTGTATATTAGGTATAAATTTGAACAATACAGATTGTTACCTATTTTTAGGATTCTAAGTGTCATATAATTACAATTCAAGGAAGTAAATGCCTTTTCTGCAAATTAAGGAAAATGTAGATTTTTCTTCCTACTTGAAACAAAGAAATAGGCTCAAACTTTCCTGCACATTTTAAACAGTTAACGTCTGCTTCAATTTATTTGAGGGTGTGTTTTTGTCTATATTAAATGATCTAAGTACTTTTCCAGTGTTAAGAATAGTAGTGCTGAAAATCAGTGCTAAATGGGAAGTATATTAATTTATTTTAAATTTGTAACTCCGTTTACTTAAAATCAATTAATTTTAGGTAATTTTATTGAAGATTAATTTGGCTAGAGAGGAAACTAAATTCATATTGATCAATATGGAGATCTGGTTCGAACTCGGGCTGTCCGCTACAGGCATGTCAAACACGTATATGTCAAACACAGCTCTGATGTCATTAAGACACCTGAATGCACACCTATTCAACTCAGGTCCTATAATACAGCCCACATTTTCATATTGTATAATATTAAATTCTTATTTATTGAAATAAAATAGAAATAAGAATAATTTTGATTATAACAATATATGCTATTATCACATTTATGCAGAAAATAGTCACTTGTTTTCCTCAATTACATGTAGTCTTTTGTTAATTAACTCATTTGCTTGATACTGCTCAATGGTAGCTGGAATTAGGCTATTTTATTATACAATGTAAACAGAATGCCATCTAAAGTGATAAGAAAATAAAGAGACAATGGGTTCACTTTGTTTTCAGGATTAACATTTTCTAAAACTCTAGGATTTTCGAGATACATTAAAAAAGAGGATTTGATAAGAAATTGATCATTTGACAGCACGCAAGTGAAAGGAGACGAACAATATAAAAACTAGATAATTAAAAATACTTGTAAGAAAATCTCGATACAAAATTATAGCCCTCATTGATACTCTTACTCTCAAACTACAATAATTTCATTCGATGGTAAAAATGGGTAAGACCATGAAAATAATTTGGAGAAATTGATTAAAAATATTTACTTTAATTCACTATCATAAAATCAATCTTATTAGTCAAATACGTTTTCAATTTTCATTAGATTGAGCTAAGTGTAAACAAATGGGCACAGGTTATAATAATACAATACTTGAGTTAACTATTAAAACATTGTGCCGCATCATAATAATGACGCTTAAATTTCTAGGGCAAGGCGAGAATAGTGGTCTCGCATTGGTCGGAATAGATTTGAGAGTCGCCGACTCGCGAGAATCACCGAAATGATTGGCCTGTCATTGCACAAGTCTCCCATTTCGGAAAAGATCGGTGGCTAGAGGCTTCTATGTTCGAAGTGTCTCGAAACTAAGCCTAGAAATTTCCGCCCCGCCTATATAAAATATGGCGAGGTCAGTCAGTTGTGAATTAACGGCGATATACTGAACAGAGCGAGAGAGAATTGCAGTCAGTGAAGGTATATGGAACTGTATAACAATTATGAGTGAGATAAATATTGAGAGAATATTAATTGTGAGTGAAAATTGTGTTTGAATTACTAGTGATAATTTGTAGGAGTAAATCAAGTGGTTGTGAAATTTTAAACTATATACGTGTGTGATCATTTACGCCGAGAGTATGTGAACACGAACCCCCCCCCTGTCACGACTCAATATGAAAAATTGTAAATGGTCACTACTAACTAAAGCTATAGACCAGATCATAAGACAGTATACACATACATATTTGTTATCCAACAAAACATCAAAGATAAACGTATATTTCTCATATTAAATTTGCTCCTTTCCACACGCACACACACACACAAACATATGCATGCGCACGCGCACACACACACAAACCCACACACGTACGCGCACACACACGTATGTATATATATATATATATAGTCCACCGTTGTGGTCTCGAGGTAGCGTGCTGCCTTGTCACGCAGCGGGCCCGGGTTCGATCCCCGGTCGGGGCAGTTTTTCTGGGTGAGGTTTTTATCGGGGTTTTTCCTCACCTCTAAGACAAATGCCAGGAAAACTTTAAGGCCCAAACGGTCCCCGAAATCATATGGCCATCATCATCATCACCCTTATCATTATCATCATCATCACCATCATCCTTCACCGGTGTGGAAAGCAACGGGAAGCTACCACACCTACACAATTCCCTAGTAAAGCTGCAAGCATAGCATGAAAATGCTATGATTGCAGTGAAGGACCTGCGTTCGGGCAGAATTACTATGGATGGATATATATATATATATATATATATAATGTGCAGACCTACATTTCACTTTTTTTTCTGAAGCCTTCTGTTTTTCGTTAGGGCATTACTGGATGGGGTTGTATCTCAATATTAATTATTAAGTCTGTGGAATCCACTGTGGATGGAGAAATTGACAAAGGTCATCTGAACAACTGTATCGCTGTCAAACATTAAGATTCTAAGACCTCAAAATATTGGACAGCAAGACTGCAAATGACTTCAGTGTTAGATACAGCACATTAGAAAACAGCAACATATTAGAAATCCGATTTGATATTTTGTTTTGACTTCCCCTATTGAAAATACATTATTTAATGAATGTTCTTAACAATATGCCTTCTACAGGACAGAAACGAATTATTCTACTATAGATTTTTGAAGGTTTTATGGGATGCTGACTCAGTATTTGATATTGATATGTCAGCCTTACACTATATATTTTGAATCCTCGTAGATATTGTTAAGAGTAAAGTTAGTTTCAGAAAAAAAATCTAATATCAAGTGAGTGTTACAGTGGCATTTGAGATTCGTCTTCGGGATGTCTCGCTTTCAAATCTCGGGCCCGAACATTCTATTATTAATTTTTAATATCTCTCAGCTGTGAATGTAAATACTAGTTAGATTTATGTATAGTTAATATCTTTTATACTCTTATTAAAATTAAAAATTAGTGTAATATTAATAAATAATAGTTAAAAAAAGACTAAAGCAACACGCTTTATTAGAAAACCGAACTAAAAATTGAAAAATAATTTTAATTTCCAACACGCTTGAGATACAATTAATGTGGTCAACAAAAAATAATCTCCAACACATTTAGAACAAAACTAGAGTTATCTACAAAAAAATAATTTTACCATCAAAAGCGTGGGGTGTTCAATATCAATTAATATATTTGATAATGAACATATATTGGTAAAAGTAAAGTCTCTAAGAAGAAAATGTAAAAACCATTAAAAGCACCCCACGCTTTTGATGGTAAAATTATTTTTTTTTGTAGATAACTCTAGTTTTATTCTAAATGTGTTGGTGATTATTTTTTGTTGACCACATTAATTTTATCCCAAGCGTGTTGCAAATTAAGATTATTTTTCATTGTTTAGTTCGGTTTTCTAATAAAGCGTGTTGTTTTAGTTTTTTAAAACTATTATTTATTTTTTATTTTTTAGTTTTAATATTTTACAGAATACGATAGAAATGTAAATATCTTTAAATTCGATACAATTGTAGTATGAGATAAGAGTAATACTCTACTAAAAAATCCTCCTACCCGGATTTTAACCAGCGACCTATGGATTACTGAAATTATATACCACTACAGTCCACCGATCTACCAACTGAGTTCTTATAACGATTGAGTAAGAAGGTGACAAGTGCGCAACCTATTACACCGGTTTTTATTATTTTGATTTTATGCTGATTCTGGCCAGGCTTTTAGAAACAATTATGAAATTATTGTATTGTCATTGGTCCTTTACAAGTATACAAAGTTTGAAGTTGATCCAATGATTTTAGTGGGTGAAAATCGTGTTGAAAGATTATGTTACATAATTACACAATCACTTTTTTTTTATTTTCTGATGATTCTGGCGAGAATTTTGGAAAACAAATATGAAATCATTATATTGTCAATGGTCCTTTACAAGTATACAAAGTTTCAAGTCGATCCAATGATTTGAAGTGGGTGAAAATCGCGTTGAAAGATTCCGTTACATAGATAGATACAGGTCAAGCTAATCGTAGAAAGCGTGTAAAAAAGGAAAATATTATAAACGCATATCGTACTCGTTACAATCATAGATCATAAACACAATATGATCTTATGTATAAACAGGATTGAAATACTATAGAAAACTAGTAAAATGTACATTTTAGGATATTTTAATATTGAATTGAAAATTTCCAGAAACACATTAAGTTGAGTAAAGCAGCGGTATTTATTCTGAATTAATAATATTGTAAATGGATTTTCTCATGTTAATGTACGAAGAGCTCCTTTGTGTACGCTCTTACGTATCACTGAACTTTAAAATTATTTTGATGAACTATGAGTAAAGACTTCGTTCCACAGCTATGAGTTAATATTTCAATATATTCAACTAAACGCGAGTTTACTAATTAAAAAAATGTATCAGTGAAGTTTTTAATACAGCTGAAAAAAAAAAAAGAAATCGGAACCTGCCATGAACATCATATTTCTGTAAAAGATTAATTAACGTTAATCAATATTTGATTCCTGTAAAAATATCAAAAAAATTTTACATCTTTTGTCTAATCAAAGAATATTGTAATTGGTTTAAGACATGCATATTTTACCCTCCATAATATCGTCCTCAGTTTTCTTTCTTTCTTCACAAAACTTTATAATAATCAACAGGAGTAAATTAAATTAAAATCTATTTATAGGTTCAAGTTTATTTTGTAAATGGCTCGTCTAGTTTGAAATACAGAGTGAGTATCCATTACACTAGCAAATATTCACCACAACTCGTCATGCAATCGTCTCTCTCACTTGATAATATGAGGTACAGATGTGAAAAGGCGGCATTGAAACACATATCACGTAATTTAGCCGCATAACCCTTCAAAGAGTCCTGGCGAACGACCAATTCCTGCCCGATGACGGATAATGAACTAATGTGAAGCCCCTTATACGCTTCTCACTGTACATTGTGTATAATACTGTCACAGGAGATGAGCACCTGGATGTACTAAAGTCTTAAACCGCGGGGCTTGTGGACTCAAGCCCTAGCCGGTCTCACAACGGCTGCAGGATACGTCCCTGGAGGAACAGGGGAACGGTCGGTGGATCTGCGACAGCAGTCCTCCCGGCTAGGCTCAAGGAGCCCGTGGACCAACTGTGGGGTCGTCAGGAATGAGCGACCTGACGACTACGAAGCTCAGCAATTCCCAGCAGTTACAACTCCATCACCTTCTCCCTAGAGGTGTTGGTTTCAAAGCCGAGAACTCTTGAACGTGGACGCGAACTTAGATAGGGAGGACAAGTCTGGGACTTGGGAGTATGGTCATGATGGCAGAGGTATCCCAAGGGGTGGGGGAAGGACATAGATGCCATATAGTGGCAAAAGTGGGTTCATGGAACAACAATGTCATCAATATGCAAATAATTTAATTTGAATTATTTTATTATCTGGACTGTATGACCTCTTTCATCGAAGTATCAATTTACGGAGATTGATTATACAGGCCTGCGATGATTTAGCGGCACGAGTTATTTTAATGCAATTAAATCAAGTCAAATACCTGATAGCGAAAGTGTTACTAGTTTCTTCATATCACGTAGGTCTACAGATTTTGCGCAAATATATTTTTTTACACAAAATTGAGAGTGCGCGGCCCACTACTTGTATGTGGCATATACAGTGCGATCAGTATGGCATTGGATAGAAGACGCGGGGACGCGAGGATTTCACTGGCACTGCTGGCGCATTCGCGGCGGGGAACGGACAGCATAGGATCGCGGTGTACAATGCTATACTGATCGCACTGTACATGCTGTATTAATATATGTATAATACAAGTTTATAATATAATTACTGAATTTATTCATATCCATTTCCCATTGTGTTTACCTGAGGATAGGTTCATCCTACGACCCTCTCCTAATCTTAAATATATAGTTACCGGCGAAAACTGTGGAAGCAATAAACCGCCAGCACATGCGCCAGATATTACAATTCCAATACCACCAAGATTATTACAACAGAGTAGTACCATTACTCCTTCCATCTCCAGCACAGAAGATGATTTCAATTTGTCCCTAGAATCAAACGACAACAATTTGCATCCGATCGATTAATCAAAATTAAGTAATTTGGTACGCGATTTGGGCCTTACAAAAGAAAAAAATAACTTTTAGGTTCGAGATTTTAAGATGATTTTTTTAGCTCCTGGTACAATCTTTTATTTGCATACCCATCCATAGTGAAAAAGAATTAAAAAAAGTATTGGGAAAGTAGTGTACTGTTCTTATATCCCTGGTTTTCATGGTCGCTTGGGAAAAGTTTATGAACCGGGAGATTGGGTATATCCTTTTATTGTAACAAAATAAGTCTAAAGGGCGTTCTTCTGCATAATGGGAATAAATTATGCTTCAGTTCCAGTAATTCAGTCAGTGTACATGAAAAAAAAAATATACATACATGTGTATTTATCTAGAAAAAAACTTGATGAACACAAGTGGTACGTGAGCTGTGACCATAAGGTTGGTGATATTTTATTGGAGTAACAATTCAGGCTACAAGAAAGTTCGGTGATTTTCGTGCGAATAGGTCTCTAGAGCCAGGGAAAGACACTGGAAAGTTACTAATTGGCCGAAAAGGAAACAAATGGTGCCAGGGACAAAAATAGTAATAAATCGACCATTAGTTGATTCAGAGAAACATATTGCTACCTCGTTTGCACATAAAACTAGGATTAATGAAGCAATTTGTTAAAGTTTTGGAGAAAAATGTTCCTTATTACCAATATATTGCTAAAAAATTGTTACTGTCGGAGACAAAATGGAAGGAAGACTTTTTGATTCGCAAACTATTTGGGGTGTTACTTTAAAAATTCCACGTCTGACATGTAACTACAAGCTTAGGAATCATACAAGGACGTCATCGAGAAGTTCCTGGGTAACGTTAAAGATGATAAATATGAGAAAATTGTAAAAACGTATGCTCGAAAAGTTCAGGGCATTGGGATGTAATATGAGTTTGACGTTACACTTCCTTCACTCTCATCTTCAACATTTCCCAGAGAATTTAGGAGAATTAAGTGAAGAACATGGTGAGAGATTCCATCAAGATATAAAAACGAGGTACCAGAATCGATGGGATGTCTCCATGATTGCCTACTATCAGTTGAGTTTGGTAAGAGAAAATCCTCGGCAGAATCATAAACGCCTATCAACTTACCGTTCATTTCTTGCAGCGCGGAGGAGAAAATAGAGATAATAAGATAATTATATTAGTAGTTTTTAAAATTATTTTAAACTGATTAGACTGCACAATTGATATTGTACCAAGCCTCTGTAGTTTTTAAACAATTATGGCTACTACATATAATGCAAAAAGTTTAAAAAAATTAATTTCAACATGACAAATACACCTTTACGTGATACGAAAACAAAAAACTTAACATATTTGAATTCAGCACACCAAAATTAGGTTTAGAGACCTGTTAAACCCTGTGCCGAAGAAAAAAATTAAATTCACAGGCCTGTGTTATTTCAACACCAGTGACAAAATTACAAAAGTGTCGTATGTAGTTAGCATATTACATTGTGAAGAGCAACGAGAATGGGAAAATACATACACAAATGAAATCTGGCAACATAGCTGCGGAAATAGGCTAATTGTACTCACAGATTATCTAGTAAGATTAATGTAACATTAAATAAAGCTAATTTTACTGAAATATAGAGCCAACGTTTGCTTGTTACTAACATTGGTATTTTTTCTAACTTACAAGTTATCATAAGTAATGCCACGAGTGAATTCCAAATTTATCTAGAGAATTTGGAAATCAAGAGTAGCATTAGTTAGGACTATTTAACGAATAAAATTAAGCTGTTTACTCACAAATCATTATTTAAATACAGTTATTTTAAAATATTTATATATTTAATGTAAACGGCGATGTTTGAAAACAAATGAGAAACTATTGGTATGCTTAATTTGCTTCTTTTGTTCGTCACTACAACCAGATCATATTATTTATTGCCAAAGGAACGCAATGTTGTAAGAATGCACTCTAGTGGAGAAAAAATGAAACACATCAAACTGTATATTAATTCATTTCTGATGTCCTATGATGTAAATATGTCAAATATATTTTTCTAGGAAAAAATAAATTTAAGAAAGTGCAAACAGTGGTATCTTTTTTCGGTGGTATAATCAATTGCTACAAATGTTTTTATTTTAACTCCCGCATGCGGTATGTGTTGACATTCATGCACTATATATACAATCTGGTAGCCGTATTTCTTAGTGAGTCAGTCACTACAAAATAATGCTATGACCTATTGAGAATGTTAAAAAGGAGGTGCTTTCTTTATTATGATAAACTTTAGTTGGTAAATTCTAGGCGAAACACGACTGTGATTGGTTGTAAATAAAAAATCATTGTAACGTGATTGGTCATTGAATCCCATTTCGTCAATATTGATGGCACTGCCTAATGATGTATTAATTCTGAAAGCAAACATATTAATTGTAATATAGAACTTTTATCACTAACCGAAATGACAGAAACGCTCTTAATAACAAATAAAATAATATTTCAAAATTGTCTCACATAAAGCATATTCCACAGATTTTACATGTAGAATTCTACCGATCTGCTTTTTTTTAACTAATCCGCAGATTTAATGCACAAGTATTTTTGTCCTGTTTATTTTTTATACTACGTGTTCCATTAAATTTTATGTCCGTCTCTACCTGAAAATTATTTAAAACATCTCATATTGCATGAACATAACAGCGACTTTCTAATGATGATCATACGCTTCTGGGCCATTTGTTGTTCTTGGTGTCACAGTATGTGGTATAGCCCACAGGTTCGAGAGGAAGGTAGAATATGGTTGTAGAACGTCTACACCAACTAATCGGCAAAACGAGTGATTTGTTGGTAATTAGGGGCTGTTAATTCCACAATTAATTCTACATTAACATGGGGGAGGAATGACAGCTCAAAAAAATATTTCAACCAATTACTATTGTCCGTGTTATTTACGTAATCGTCGATTTTGCGAAAGAAGAACTGCTCTAAATGAAAATTACAGCATTTTATTTCAGCTCCAGGGAATAAGCTCTGAGAATTTCTACGTGAGCAGATTTTTCAAAATTCACAGTAAGTGTCGCAGGTGAGAAATGCAAAGTAAACTAATACATGTTCAGTTTATTAGATCCCACATTGCTTTATAGCATTTGCTGACCTACTGGTGAGAGAACAAATTAGTAACTGAAAATACACATAATATCTTCTTTTGTGCACCCTGAAAAAAAATTGGACATACATAGAATGTGCCATCTGCTAAAATACTGATTTGCTCTTTGCTATCAATTAGTACTAAATCAGAACTACCATCTCTAAAAGTAAGGTATATTGCTAAATATATTCTTAGCGTGATAGTGCGTTTTGTCGTACCTACAGCAATGGCGAGCATTATTGAAAGTTCAACTTCCTATATTTCGTGGTTGCCAACCTAAATAACTATACTGTAATAAAAATAATTATATTGCAATATTACAAACCTCGTGTGGGAAGTAAAACTACTAACCTTTATGTATACTCCGTACAATGTATATACAAAAAAAATCCAAAAGGTAGTGTTAATATACATTATACGAAACAAATCACTGCATTTTAAATGAAATGAACTTTATGTGAAACAATAAATACGAACTTGCCGCCATTTTATGATTAGATTATTGTCACGGCCTCCTGTAGTTTTAACTAATAAACATTGCCCACACTGTTAATGTTATTCAGTTGTTTATAATGAACGTAAATATTTCTAACAAAAATATGATTTTACTATTATTAATTATTTTGAAAACACCATCGCGTAAAAAAATAATGTACAACACACGTTTGTGAAGTGTTTTACTGCTTATCGGATATTAAAAACATCAGTATCGCTCGGTTTTTAATCATATCCTCGCTTCTGTAAAAACCCCTTCTCAACCTCGCATCGTAATATAATATTACTAACTTACTTACTCACTGGCACTATCGAACCCGTAGGTTCATGGCCGCACGGACATAAGCTCTGCATACATCCCTATCCTGAAGGCAATGCTTTCCAATCATTCCCTGTATAATCTACTTCCCTCAAATCATAGTTAATGTTATTCTCCTACCTCATTCTTGGTGTACCAACTGGGCGTTTTCCCTCTGGCTCTCCTACAAGAAGCTTCCATGCAAGTCTTTCATTCCCCCATTCGTGCCACATGTCCTGCCCATCGCAGTCTACGAGACTTAACTGTTCTTATTATATCTGGCTTCCTATAAAGACCATGTAGTTCATTGTTATGTAGTGTTCTACATTCACCTGTCTGTTCATCTCTCTTTGGTCCAAAAATTTTCCTAAGAACTTAGGGGCATATTCATGTTTGTCGCTGTTATTTTACTTAGGTGCTTTAGTTATATATTGTAGGTGTTGGCGTTTATATTAGTCCTCATATACATGGAGCACTGCTTTCATCCGAGTGTTCTCTTTATCACTCAGGTTGGATGGTCTTCAGCGGAGAGAGAGAAAAAAAAATGAAAGGCAGATATAGAGGGAAGGCTACTAAAAGGCCACAAATTGATCGTCTCTCTCTCTCTGATATTTCTGTAGACAATTCTTTATCCTGTCGGACGGATTGCATTTCACCGCCCTGTTACATCAATTCTTCAATCTCACACATGAACATGTTTCGTTTTCGTACTCCAGAAGATAAAAATAAATCTTGTTTTGCTAAATAAACTCATATTAGGCCTAATCATAAAATCAGTAAAAATAATAAATCAATGACAAGACAGCTCCGGCTGTCCTACTCAAGTGATTGATGTTGCTGATCACACTAAACTACAGAAAGTCATGTGGTTAGTATGACGCAGTCGCTCAATCGTATTTTTGGTTTTCTTAACAGTATTTAGCTACTTCCCAGATTAACTAGTGCAACTAAGAACTAAATAAGGCAGAGCAAAGTTCTTTTCAGATCCAACACTCAAAAATATCTACGGTATTATCTGTTAATATTAGTAAAATCTAATCAATTTAAATATCTTGGATATTATCTCTCTATCTGGGATGAAAAGGATATCCCTGAAAAAGTTACTAGTTATAATAAAAGTTTAGGAATTATTAATCAAGTTATGAAACCACCCCTTGTACAAAAAAACACCAGATTACGTTTATATAACACTTTGGCTAGACCAGTGTTGACCTATGGTAGTGAAGCATGGACACTAAGAAAACAACATGAAAGCAGAATAACGGCTTGTGAAATGAGATTCATGCGCAGAACAGCGGGTTACACCAGATGGGATCGGAAAAGGAACACCGATATCTTAAAAGAATTGAAGACTACGCCAATTTTGGAATATATTAAACAGTACCAACTAAATTGGAAACACCATCTTGAAAGAATGAGTTCAAATCGGATCCCCAAAGCTGTTTATAATTATATACCAAAAGGACGAAGATCACTGGGCCGTCCTATGAAACGCTGGAGGGAAAATTTTCTATAGGATCGTAACAGGCCTTGGCCTAATACTTGGAAGGAAGAAGAAGAAGAATATTAGTAAAATTTATAAATAAACTACAAGTCCTGGCCACGCGTTGCTGTGGCTAAGGTATACGTTAAAATTTAAATTAAGTTGCTGTCTTTCAGCCAGATTACTTAAAACTAATACTTACACACGAAATTAATAATATTGAAAATAAAATAAACACTTAACACACTTAAATTATGAAATAATCAATATTTGTAATTCAATTGGAATTCGCGGTTGCAACAAAAAGCACAGCCATCTGGAACTCTCTTTGTTAAATAATAAACCAATTACCTTATCAAATTACCTTACAACGCCATCTGTTAGAATCGTATGGAACTCACATATAATTATAACTCTTTGTTAAATAATAAACAAGTAATTTGCAATAAAAAATAATGCGACTATAAATTTAGTCATAAACTACCCCAAGTCTCAAGATGGATCAAACTGCACACAGTGTGCAAAATGTTATGAAAATCGGTTCAGTAGTTTAGGATTCCATCGCGGACAAACAACGTGACACGAAATATTTATATACTAAAATATATATTTTACTTAAGGACGCTTTATAAGAGTTTAGGTCATTAGCGACGGATTTCAAATCTGACCTTGAAAAGAGTGACACATTTTACTCAGAGGTTTCTTATTTAAATTTTGAATTACAGTAAAAGCTCCTTATTCGGGGTTTCATTATTCGCGTGTTAAAAAATTTCGGCACAGTTCCTGTATCCACGGCTACAAATGTCTTTATTCCCGGATTCAGCCGGCAAGTTAGAAGGATTAGTGTCGTTTATTAACCATCAGCATTTTTTTATTTACTGCAGGCAGGTGCCAAGGCGGCTTTTACAAATAGTGATTCAAACCAAATGGGCAAAGAAATATCAAAACAAACCTTATTGTCATTAACCCTAAAGTTCATTATTAAAAGCTGTTGTTAATTCACGTACCGATATGTACTTCGATAATTGCCTCCATCGCGACGATCGGTATGTTATTGTTTCAATTTGTCATTCGTTGCAATAATTTTGATTGAATATTACGTATCTCTTGTACTTTGTTCCCAGTTTATAATGTCTAGTAAAAGGGAAGAAAAATTAGTACCGAAGATAAAAACAAATTAGGTTGCCGCTTAAAATAAAAATAAAAATGCTTGACCGTTTATACGCGTTGGAGAGTTGTTTGCGTCTATATCATGCTGTTTCAATGTTAACGAATCAAGAAATCTGAAGACAAATAAGGAATTCTATCGCAGAATTCACAGCTGAATATTGATTTTAATTGAAAGACCTTTCGAAAGCGGCAAAACAGGAAACAATATACTTAAAGTTATTTAAGTCCTTGCCTAAACTTGACAGTAACAATTAATAGAAAATGTTCAAAATCTCTCATTAATTGATTTTATTTTGATAATTTTTATTTTATTCTGTAACCTTGGAACGTATCCCCTATATACCCATACTAATTACCATTTGATATTCGCGGCATATTTCCGGAACATATCCCCGCGAATAAGGAGCTTTTACTGTATGTTACAAACCGTAAATCCACGACAGGCTTTACTTAAGTTCCGAAAGAAGTCATAAGCACACTTATACGTTTTTTTAAAAATCCACATACTTCGGGCGGTTTGAATTTGATATCATTGGAATCAAATAGGAGCAAAAAACCACTAGTCCACCAGAACGCATGTTATGTAGCTACAATATATTCCAGATCACATGGGGTGTCATTCAACTACAAAGAAGATCGTATTATAAAATAGTAGTTTCAACAATTTTAAAAATAATGATTAGGCTAACAAAGGGAATTTGTTATTTCCAATTAAGTTGTTGAAATAAATGATTTCATTAGATCTCGACTTCTATTTACGTATTTTCTTTGCTTGCTGAAAATTCTGACAAAACTACTGAAGCTCTTTTGCTGCAAAATCTCTAATTCAATTTATAATTAAGTTAGGGATTATAAAAAAACATAATAGGCCTATACATAATACTATTTTCTATACTTACGTCAAAAACTATACAGAAACAACTGAAAGTCTCACATAAGAAGAGTGAGCAGAACAAGAATACCACGTCAAATCTTAAATTACCAGCCACCAGGCAAGAGATCATTGGGCAGACCTTTCAAACGTTGGATTTAGACCATAACAGACCGCTAGGTCTATCACATGAAACGAAGAAGAATAAGAATGTTAAAACTAAAAATGAATGTTCAAAAAAACTTTACAACAGACACGTAATTTTGATATAGTATTTTTCATATGCTATTAGTGCCATCTGTAGCTTAAAAAATTATTTGCGTTCATCATGTGACAAATGCATAATTGAACAACTTCAGAAAATTTCTCAGAGTTCTTTTCAGAATTGCATACCAGTACTCTGAAAATTTAAGGAAAAATAATTCCAAATTTCATCCATACATTTTTTTTAAATTTTCCTCATCGTTGCATTTTCCTCATCAATTAACATGGCTTTAAAAATACATAAACGACGACGGACTTATAGACGATCAGTTTGTAATAAACATACACAAATTTTCCTTAATTAAAGTTCTCCATCGTTCACTGTCTTCTGTGTCATCATCCGTTACACCAAATTTCCTTATTGAATTCTAAATGTTATTCTTCCAGGTTGTTCTTGGTCTCTATTTTCCTTCTTTCAATTTTCCATGCATAGACAGCCTTTGGTAGTCTTCCATTCTTCATTCGTCTTACGTGTCCTTACCATTTTAGCCTTCTGTGTTCAATCTAATCGATTATAGGCTACTTCTTTCTGCATTCATCCATTTTCTAATTTCTGTATTTCTAATTCTTTCCGGTCGAGATTTTCTGGTAGCTCTTCTCCAAAGATCCATATCAACTGCAATTATTCTGTTGGCATGTTATTGTGTAATTATTATTTCATTCCATTAATTAATTATTTAATTTCATTAAATATCAATAAAACTAAATATATGGTCACACGTAGAAATTCATTATATAATGGAAATGGACAGCTAATGACAAATGAGGGAAATTTTGAGGAAGTGGCTGAATTCAAATACCTAGGAACAATAATCACAAATAGGAATGAGATGCACAAAGAAATTAAACATAGGCTTAATTCTGGAAATGCGTGCTATTATGCATTGCAGAGACTCTTGATGTCCCAACTCCTTTCAAAAAACGTTAAACTGAAAATATATAAAACTATCATTCTACCAGTTATATTATATGGGTGCGAAACATGGACTCTTACTTTAAGAGAGGAAAGGAGATTACAAGTATTTGTGAATAAAGTACTTAGGAAAATTTTTGGACCAAACAGAGATGAACACACATGTGAATGGAGAAGACTACATAACAATGAACTACATGGTCTTTATAGGAAGCTAGATATAATAAGAACAGTTAAGTCTCGTAGACTGCGATGGGCAGGACATGTTGCACGTATGGGGAATGAAAGACGTGCATGGAAGCTTCTTGTATTGGTCTACCAACTGGGCGTTTTCCCTCTGGTTTTTATACCAGAAGCTTCCATGCACCTTTTTCATCCCCCATACGTGCGACATGTCCTGGCCATCGCAACCTACGAGACTTAAGTTTTCTTATTATATCTGGCTTCCTATACATATCGTGTAACTGACTTTTATGAAAAGTATATACAGAAATGTCGGCCGCGGTGGACTAGTGGTTATGCTCCTTGCCTCTGGTCCCGAGAGTCGCGGGTTCAAACCCGGCCGTGGTCGATGGATTTTTTAGGACGGAAAAATCCAAGGAGCAAGTGCTCCGGGAGGGACTTAAAGCCGTGGGTCCCGAGTCAGAAGATTTTTAGGCTCGTAAAAATCCTTAAGCCTGAATGAAAAGGCCTCTAAGCAAAATTTACCGAATTTTCCCGTCCTAGTACTACCTTGGTTTCCTAGATGTCAGTATGAGGCGGAACACTGACCACGGACCACTCAAAAATGACACCTATACGAAAATAAGTGTAACTAAATAAATAAATAAATAAATAAAGCCTGATATGTCCCTTTAGGGCAAAGGCCTCCCTGTACAGGGGTTAAGCTCTATATGAGAGTGTCACCCGGTGAGCTACTCCGTGGTGAGAAGTTGACTTGGATGTAGCACTTGGTTTGTATACACTGTCTGTTCTGTGATTAGTTAATACACAGTTGGCTCTCCATCGTTCTCCAGCTTTTCCTGCATCTGGCGACTCTGGACCATTGCGCCCCTGCTCGTTCTTTGAAGATGTCAGCCCATCGTCGTCTTGGTCTTCCGCGCTGCCTCTTGCCTGTGTATGGGTCCCACATGGTTGTTTTTATTGTCCACCTGTCGTCCTGTATTCTTGCGACGTGGCCTCCCCACTTCCATTTTTTCCTGATGGCTTGTTGTGCGGGATCAGTTGTTGAGGATATCGCTTGAAGTGTTGTATTCGAGATTCTGTCCTTCAGAGTTATGCCTAAGATTTTCCTCTCCATTTTCCTTTGGCATACTTGGAGTGTGTACTTCAGTTTGGCAGTAAGATTCCAAGTTTGGCAGCCATATAACAGTGTTGGAAGAACACAGGTTTGTAGTGTTTCCATTTTGAGTTTCCGGTTGAGTGACTTGTCCAGCAGTATAAATTTAACTAAATTAGTATGGTTCAAATTCTTCCCTGTAGGGGGAGAGCGCCTAAATCTTTGTAAAGGGAAAACATAGGCTTACAATACATACAGAAATGAAACTTAATCTAAGGAGAAAGAAAATGTTTTATTTTGCTGCTACATTTTTGAGTAACAATGATGCAAATGTAACGATGTCAGTATTTAGTAGGCGTTACTGAGGTTATGTTATGCATAAACATTACTATGCTTGATTCCGCCCAAGTCCGGTATTTGCAGCAGTAAAACATCTGAATCATGATAGCAGTACGTCACTCTGCAGGTCAGCTGACTTCTCTCTTCAATGGATATACAGCGAAGTTGTGAACAAAAGTAATGACGAACTAATTTACTTTAATAATATAACAGTCGATCGGAAAAACAGACTCTAAACCGCCACCACAGTTTTATATACGTATATTCTTCTGTTTCTATGATAACTATTTAAAAGACTGGAAACTGACGGTATTGGTTACAAAACCACAGTTGTTAAAACTTTCCTTTCGAACTGACGGTGAATTTTCAGTTTTTACAGTTGTCATGGAAATTACAACAATTGTAACATGGTGGTCGTGTTTCAGACTTTTTTTTCTCCAGTTGATTCACAAGATGACTGAACATTGCATGCCGAAACCTATCCTGAAATTTATTCTAGAGAAGTGTTGTAATATACCAAGGCCGTGTTCAAAAAATTGTCTGCCTTTTTAACTATAAGGCAATATATATATATATATATATATGTTATAATTAAATGTTTAACATTGAGAAATGCAAGCTTAATATGGTATGATAAGAAAAATAAATGCCTGGACGGGATTCGAACCAGGATCTCTGAATCTGTACCTCAGCGTGATATCCATTACACTACCAGTCGAATCCAATCCAAACACTTATTTTTCTTATATATATATTATATTCTCCATTATTACTAGATGTCGCTTACTTGTTATAGTCAGCTACTAGATGGCAGTGAAGACCGAGTTCTCGCGACATCTAGTAATAATGGAGAATATAATACATATATAAGAAAAATAAGTGATTGAATTGGATTCGCTTGGTAGTGTAATGTATATCACGCTGAGGTACAGACTCAGAGTTCCGGGTTCGAATCCCGTCCAGGCATTTATTTTTCTTATCATACCATATATATATATATATATATATATATATACTAGCTAATACCCGGCGTGCGCTGCTACGCCTAAATAAATGAAAATTAATGTGCTTTTATGTTTAGTTCAATAAGTAGAAGGAAACATATCGTAATTAGTTTTAGATACCCCGTGCTGTTTATCCGGCGTTGTCCGGGAATCTACTTATCCCGATCTTTTTGGAATAAATGAGCTGAAAGACAAAAATTAGTGCACTTCTTATGATTAGTTGAATAAGTAAAACGAAAAATATTTATAAATGTATATCATATTTATTTAAGATTTCCCGTTCTGATTACCCGGTGTATCTACTTACCTCGATCTTCTTGGCATAAATGAGCTAAAAGACAAAATTCGTTATTGAGAGTTATCCGTAAAAGAAAACCCGTCATGTGCTGCTATGCTTGCACACAGGAATCTACTTACTTGTCTCTACTTCTTGACATCAATGAAAGATAAAAATGGTTTTTGTGAGATATCCGTAAGAGATAAACATATGCTGTCGCGGACGTTTTTGTAGAGCATTTCGAGATATTCAATTGTGTGTACATTAATTTTGCGTTTTTATTATGGTTTAGGCAGCGTATGCCATTTAAGCGTCCAAAGAGCTACTTTTTTCACGTTTTCCACAACAAAAGGCGATTTTTAAGGGTGTAGGAGTTGAGTATCATAACTCTCTTATAGCCTATGTTCATCCCGAGAATCTCCTGAACATTCTGAAAAAAGCCCCATCACAATCGGATCGACAGTACGCGCATAAAGTACAAACAAACGTACAAATAAAAATTCATTTTTATATATTAGATATATATATATATATATATATCCAAACAGACCTTAATAAACAAGAGCTCGTCGCCTTGGTTCAGTCCAAATACAACAACAACAACTGTGTAGAATAATATTTAAGATTATGTAAGTTTGCTTGTTTATACTGTATATACATATATCTATAATTTAGCAGGTTCCACAATGTTGCACAGCTTTTCCTAATATATATTTATTAGTTTTTTCAACATTTGTAATATTCGGTAGCATAAATTAAGAATTGATTCTTGGCTTGAAAAATTTTTAATGTGATCATTTTCACAAATATCACAAATAAACCCTTCTTCGCGGAAAGAATAAAATAAACTGGCCTTGAACCCGTCGAAGTTGATGAGGGGAAGAAGTTAAAATATGTTCTGTTCGAAGTCAGCACCAATTAAAGAAGATATTAACAGGGTACACTCAAACAGAAAGGGTCCACATTACCCGAAAACCATATATATATATATATATATATATATATAATTTAGGAGGTTTCACAATGTTGCAGAGCTTCTTCCTAATATATATTTATGAGTTTTTTCAACATTTTTAATATTCAGTAGCATAAATTAAGAATTGATTCTTAGCTTGAAAATTTTTTAAATTGGTCGTTTTCATAAATATCACTAATAAAATATTATTCGCGGAAAGAATAAAAGAAACTTGCCTTGAACCTGTTGACGTTGATGAGGGGAAGAATTTAAAATATTTTCTGTTCGAGGTCAGCACCAATTTAAAAAGATATTATCAGGGTCCACTCAAACAGAAAGGGTCCACATTAACCGAAAACCACATATATATATATAATTTAGCAGGTTTCACAATGTTGCCGAGCTTCTTCCAAATAAATACATATGAGTTTTTTCAACATATCTAATATTCAGTAGCATAAATTAAGAATTGATTCTTAGCTTGAAAAATTTTTAAATTGGTCGTTTGCATAAATATCACTAATGAAATCTTATTCGCGGAAAGAATAAAAGAAGCTGACCTTGAGCCCGTCGAAGTTGATGAGGGTAAGAATTTAAAATATTTTCTGTTCGAAGGCAGCACCAATTAAAGAAGATATTAACAGGGTCCACTCAAACAGAAAGGGTCCACATTACCCGAAAACCATATATATATATAATTTAGCAGGCTTCACAATGTTCCAGAGCTTCTTCCTAATATACAATTATGAGTTTTTTCAACATTTGTAATATTCAGTAGCATAAATTAAAAATTGATTCTTAGTTTGAAAAATTTTTAATGTTGTCATTTTCACTAATATCACAAATAAACCCTTTTTCGCGGAAAGAATAAAATAAACTGGCCTGAACCCGTCGAAGTTGATGAGGGGAAGAAGTTAAAATATTTTCTGTTCGAAGGCAGACCGAATTAAAGAAGATATTAACAGGGTACACTCAAACAGAAAGGGTCCACATTACCCGAAAACCATATATATATATATATAATTTAGCAGGCTTCACAATGTTGCAGAGCTACTTCCTAATATATATTTATGAGTTTTTTCAACATTTGTAATATTCAGTAGCATAAATTTAGAATTGATTCTTAGCTTGAAAATTTTTTAAAGTGGTCGTTTTCATAAATATCACTAATAAAATCTTATTCGGGGAAAGAATAAAGAAACAGGCCTTGAACCTGTTGACGTTGATGAGGGGAAGAATTTAAAATATTTTCTGTTCGAGGGCAGCACCAATTCAAAAAGATATTAACAGGGTCCACTCAAACAGAAAGGGTCCACATTACCCGAAAACCATATATATATAATTTAGCAGGTTTCACAATGTTGCCGAGCTTCTTTCAAATATATACTTATGAGTTTTTTCAACATATGTAATATTCAGCAGCATAAATTAAGAATTGATTCTTAGGTTGAAAAATTTTTAAGTGGTTATTTTCATAAATATCACTAATAAAATCTTATTCGCGGAATGAATAAAACAAACTGGTCTTGAACACGTTGAATTTGATGAGGGGAAGAATTTAAAATATTTTCTGTTCGAGGGCAGCACCAATTAAAGAATATATTAACAGGGTCCACTCAAACCGAAAGGGTCCACATTACCCGAAAACCATATATATATATATAATTTAGCAGGTTTCTCAATGTTGCCGAGCTTCTTCCAAATGTATACTTATGAGTTTTTACAACATATGTAATATTCAGCAGCATAAATTAAGAATTGATTCTTAGGTTGAAAAATTTTAAAGTGGTTATTTTCATAAATATCACTAATAAAATCTTATTCGCGGAATGAATAAAACAAACTGGTCTCGAACACGTTGAATTAGATGAGGGGAAGAATTTAAATATTTTCTGTTCGAGGGCAGCACCAATTAAAGAATATATTAACAGGGTCCACTCAAACAGAAAGGGTCCACATTATCCGAAAATCATATATATATATATATATATATATATATATAATTTAGCAGGTTTCACAATGTTGCAGAGCTCGTTCCTAATATACAATTATGAGTTTTTTCAACATTTGTAATATTCAGTAGCATAAATTAAGAATCGATTCTTACCTTGAAAAATTTATAATGTGGATATTTTCACAAATATCACAAATAAACGATTCTTCGCAGAAAGAATAAAATAAACTGGCCTTGAACCCGTCGAAGTTGATGAGGGGAAGAAGTTAAAATATTTTCTGTTCGATGGCAGCACCAATTAAAGAAGATATTAACAGGGTCCACTCAAACAGAAAGGGTCCACATTACCCGAAAACCATATATATATATATATAATTTAGCAGGTTTCACAATGTTGCAGAGCTTCTTCCTAATATATATTTATGAGTTTTTTCAACATTTTTAATATTCAGTAGCATAAATTAAGAATTGATTCTTAGCTTGAAAATTTTTTAAATTGGTCGTTTTCATAAATATCACTAATAAAATATTATTCGCGGAAAGAATAAAAGAAACTTGCCTTGAACCTGTTGACGTTGATGAGGGGAAGAATTTAAAATATTTTCTGTTCGAGGTCAGCACCAATTTAAAAAGATATTATCAGGGTCCACTCAAACAGAAAGGGTCCACATTAACCGAAAACCAGATATATATATAATTTAGCAGGTTTCACAATGTTGCCGAGCTTCTTCCAAATAAATACTTATGAGTTTTTTCAACATATGTAATATTCAGTAGCATAAATTAAGAATTGATTCTTAGCTTGAAAAATTTTTAAATTGGTCGTTTGCATAAATATCACTAATGAAATCTTATTCGCGGAAAGAATAAAAGAAGCTGACCTTGAGCCCGTCGAAGTTGATGAGGGTAAGAATTTAAAATATTTTCTGTTCGAAGGCAGCACCAATTAAAGAAGATATTAACAGGGTCCACTCAAACAGAAAGGGTCCACATTACCCGAAAACCATATATATATATAATTTAGGAGGCTTCACAATGTTCCAGAGCTTCTTCCTAATATACAATTATGAGTTTATTCAACATTTCTAATATTCAGTAGCATAAATTAAAAATTGATTCTTAGTTTGAAAAATTTTTAATGTTGTCATTTTCACTAATATCACAAATAAACCCTTTTTCGCGGAAAGAATAAAATAAACTGGCCTGAACCCGTCGAAGTTGATGAGGGGAAGAAGTTAAAATATTTTCTGTTCGAAGGCAGACCGAATTAAAGAAGATATTAACAGGGTCCACTCAAACAGAAAGGGTCCACATTACCCGAAAACCATATATATATATAATTTAGCAGGCTTCACAATGTTGCAGAGCTACTTCCTAATATATATTTATGAGTTTTTTCAACATTTGTAATATTCAGTAGCATAAATTTAGAATTGATTCTTAGCTTGAACATTTTTTAAAGTGGTCGTTTTCATAAATATCACTAATAAAATCTTATTCGGGGAAAGAATAAAAGAAACAGGCCTTGAACCTGTTGACGTTGATGAGGGGAAGAATTTAAAATATTTTCTGTTCGAGGGCAGCACCAATTCAAAAAGATATTAACAGGGTCCACTCAAACAGAAAGGGTCCACATTACCCGAAAACCATATATATATATATAATTTAGCAGGTTTCACAATGTTGCCGAGCTTCTTTCAAATATATACTTATGAGTTTTTTCAACATATGTAATATTCAGCAGCATAAATTAAGAATTGATTCTTAGCTTGAAAAATTTTAAAGTGGTTATTTTCATAAATATCACTAATAAAATCTTATTCGCGGAATGAATAAAACAAACTGGTCTTGAACACGTTAAATTTGATGAGGGGAAGAATTTAAAATAATTTATGTTCGAGGGCAGCCCCAATTAAAGAATATATTTTACAGGGTCCATTCAAACCGAAAGGGTCCACATTACCCGAAAACCATATATATATAATTTAGCAGGTTTCTCAATGTTGCCGAGCTTCTTCCAAATGTATACTTATGAGTTTTTTCAACATATGTAATATTCAACAGCATAAATTAAGAATTGATTCTTAGCTTGAAAAATTTTAAAGTGGTTATTTTCATAAATATCACTAATAAAATCTTATTCGCGGAATGAATAAAACAAACTGGTCTGGAACACGTTGAATTTGATGAGGGGAAGAATTTAAAATATTTTCTGGTCGAGGGCAGCACCAATTAAAGAATATATTAACAGGGTCCACTCAAACAGAAAGGGTCCACATTATCCGAAAATCATACATATATATATATATATATATATATATATATATATAATTTAGCAGGTTTCACAATGTTGCAGAGCTCCTTCCTAATATACAATTATGGGTTTTTTCAACATTTGTAATATTCAGTAGCATAAATTAAGAATCGATTCTTACCTTGAAAAATTTTTAATGTGGATATTTTCACAAATATCACAAATAAACTCTTCTTCGCGGAAAGAATAAAATAAACTGGCCTTGAACCCGTCGAAGTTGATGACGGGAAGAAGTTAAAATATTTTCTGTTCGATGGCAGCACCAATTAAAGAAGATATTAACAGGGTCCACTCAAACAGAAAGGGTCCACATTACCCGAAAACCATATATATATATATATATATATATATATATAATTTAGCAGGTTTCACAATGTTGCAGAGCTTCTTCCTAATATATATTTATGAGTTCTTTCAACATTTTTAATATTCAGTAGCATAAATTAAGAATTGATTCTTAGCTTGAAAATTTTTTAAATTGGTCGTTTTCATAAATATCACTAATAAAATATTATTCGCGGAAAGAATAAAAGAAACTTGCCTTGAACCTGATGACGTTGATGAGGGGAAGAATTTAAAATATTTTCTGTTCGAGGTCAGCACCAATTTAAAAAGATATTATCAGAGTCCACTCAAACAGAAAGGGTCCACATTAACCGAAAACCAGATATATATATAATTTAGCAGGTTTCACAATGTAGCCGAGCTTCTTCCAAATAAATACTTATGAGTTTTTTCAACATATGTAATATTCAGTAGCATAAATTAAGAATTGATTCTTAGCTTGAAACATTTTTAAATTGGTCGTTTGCATAAATATCACTAATGAAATCTTATTCGCGGAAAGAATAAAAGAAGCTAACCTTGAGCCCGTCGAAGTTGATGAGGGTAAGAATTTAAAATATTTTCTGTTCGAAGGCAGCACCAATTAAAGAAGATATTAACAGGGTCCACTCAAACAGAAAGGGTCCACATTACCCGAAAACCATACATAAAAAGTAAAGTCATCCCACAACAGGCCTGGAGACCCTTGGGGTAGTAGGAGGTTAGGGCTCCCACTTTTTCTAGACAATCGGCACTTTATGCCAGCCGGGTTGTCAGCCCTGCGTGACGGCCGCCTTTACCCCCAGAACAAGCGTCTGGTACTCATTTCCGTTAGAGGCTGAGTCGACCCCAGGGCCATAGTGCCGCCAGAAGGTTTGGGTCAGTTTAAAAATCCTGACCCCAACGGGACTTGAACCCTCGACCCTCCGGCTTGTAGCTCAGTGCCTTAACCACTACGCTACGGCGTGCCCCCCGAAAACCATATATATATATATATATATATATATATATATATATATAATTTAGCAGGCTTCACAATGTTCCAGAGCTTCTTCCTAATATACAATTATGAGTTTTTTCAACATTTGTAATATTCAGTAGCATAAATTAAAAATTGATTCTTAGTTTGAAAAATTTTTAATGTTGTCATTTTCACTAATATCACAAATAAACCCTTTTTCGCGGAAAGAATAAAATAAACTGGCCTGAACCCGTCGAAGTTGATGAGGGGAAGAAGTTAAAATATTTTCTGTTCGAAGGCAGACCGAATTAAAGAAGATATTAACAGGGTCCACTCAAACAGAAAGGGTCCACATTACCCGAAAACCATATATATATAATTTAGCAGGCTTCACAATGTTGCAGAGCTACTTCCTAATATATATTTATGAGTTTTTTCAACATTTGTAATATTCAGTAGCATAAATTTAGAATTAATTCTTAGCTTGAAAATTTTTTAAAGTGGTCGTTTTCATAAATATCACTAATAAAATCTTATTCGGGGAAAGAATAAAAGAAACAGGCCTTGAACCTGTTGACGTTGATGAGGGGAAGAATTTAAAATATTTTCTGTTCGAGGGCAGCACCAATTCAAAAAGATATTAACAGGGTCCACTCAAACAGAAAGGGTCCACATTACCCGAAAACCATATATATATATAATTTAGCAGGTTTCACAATGTTGCCGAGCTTCTTTCAAATATATACTTATGAGTTTTTTTCAACATATGTAATATTCAGCAGCATAAATTAAGAATTGATTCTTAGCTTGAAAAATTTTAAAGTGGTTATTTTCATAAATATCACTAATAAAATCTTATTCGCGGAATGAATAAAACAAACTGGTCTTGAACACGTTGAATTTGATGAGGGGAAGAATTTAAAATATTTTCTGTTCGAGGGCAGCACCAATTAAAGAATATATTAACAGGGTCCACTCAAACCGAAAGGGTCCACATTACCCGAAAACCATATATATATAATTTAGCAGGTTTCTCAATGTTGCCGAGCTTCTTCCAAATGTATACTTATGAGTTTTTTCAACATATGTAATATTCAACAGCATAAATTAAGAATTGATTCTTAGCTTGAAAAATTTTAAAGTGGTTATTTTCATAAATATCACTAATAAAATCTTATTCGCGGAATGAATAAAACAAACTGGTCTCGAACACGTTGAATTTGATGAGGGGAAGAATTTAAAATATTTTCTGTTCGAGGGCAGCACCAATTAAAGAATATATTAACAGGGTCCACTCAAACAGAAAGGGTCCACATTATCCGAAAATCATATATATATACATATATATATATAATTTAGCAGATTTCACAATGTTGCAGAGCTCCTTCCTAATATACAATTATGAGTTTTTTCAACATTTGTAATATTCAGTAGCATAAATTAAGAATCGATTCTTACCTTGAAAAATTTTTAATGTGGATATTTTCACAAATATCACAAATAAACCCTTCTTCGCGGAAAGAATAAAATAAACTGGCCTTGAACCCGTCGAAGTTGATGAGCGGAAGAAGTTAAAATATTTTCTGTTCGATGGCAGCACCAATTAAAGAAGATATTAACAGGGTCCACTCAAACAAAAAGGGTCCACATTACCCGAAAACCATATATATATATATATATATATATAATTTAGCAGGTTTCACAATGTTGCAGAGCTTCTTCCTAATATATATTTATATATATATGATATTTGTAATATGCAGTAGCATAAATTTAGATTTGATTCTTAACTTGAAAAAAATTTAAAGTTGTCATTTTCATAAATATCACTAATAAAATCTTATTCGCGGAAAGAATAAAACAAACTGGCCTTGAACACGTTGAAGTTGATGAGGGGAAGAATTTAAAATATTTTCTGTTCGAGGGCAGCACCAATTAAAAATATATTAACAGGGTCCACTCAAACCGAAAGGGTCCACATTACCGGAAAACCATGTATATATATAATTTAGCAGTTTTCACAATGTTCCAGAGCTTCCTCCTTATATATATTTATTAGTTTTTTCAACATTTGTAATATTCAGTAGCATCAATTAAGAATTGAAAAAATTTTAATGTGGTCATTTTCATAAATATCACAAATAAAACCCTCTTCGCGGAAACAATAAAAGAAACTGGCCTTGAACCCGTCGAAGTTGATGAGGGGAAGAAGTTAAAATAGTTTCTGTTCGAGGGCAGCACCAATTAAAGAAGATATTAACAGGGTCCACTCGAACAGAAAGGGTCCACATTACCCGAAAACCATATATATATGTATATATATATATATATATATATATATATATATATATATAATTTAGCAGGTTTCACAATGCTACAGAGCTTCTTCATAATATATATTTATGAGTTTTCTCAACATTTGTAATATTCAGAAGCATAAATTAAGAATTGATTCTTAGCTTGAAAAATTTTTAAAGTGGTCATTTTCATAAATATCACTAATAAAATGTTATTCGCGGAAAGAATAAAAGAAACAGGCCTTGAACCTGTTGACGTTGATGAGGGGAAGAATTTAAAATATTTTCTGTTCGAGGGCAGCACCAATTCAAAAAGATATTAACAGGGTCCACTCAAACAGAAAGGGTCCACATTACCCGAAAACCATATATATATAATTTAGCAGGTTTCACAATGTTGCCGAGCTTCATCCAAATATATACTTATGAGTTTTTTCAACATATGTAATATTCAGCAGCATAAATTAAGAATTGATTCTTAGCTTGAAAAATTTTAAAGTGGTTATTTTCATAAATATCACTAATAAAATCTTATTCGCGGAATGAATAAAACAAACTGGCCTTGAACACGTTGAATTTGACGAGGGGAAGAATTTAAAATATTTTCTGTTCGAGGGCAGCACCAATTAAAGTATATATTAACAGGGTCCACTCAAACCGAAAGGGTCCACATTACCCGAAAACCATATATATATATATAATTTAGCAATTTTCACAATGTTGCAGAGCTTCTTCCAAATATATATTTATGAGTTTCCTTAAACATTTGTAATATTCAGTAGCATAAATTGAGAATTGATTCTTAGCTTGAAAATTTTTTAAAGTGGTCGTTTTCATAAATATCACTAATAAAACCTTATTCGCGGAAAGAATAAAAGAAACTGGCCTTGAACCCCTCGAAATTGATGAGGGGAAGAAGTTAAAATATGTTCTGTTCGAGGGCAGCACCAATTAAAGAAGATATTATCAGGGTTCACACAAACAGAAAGGGTCCACATTACCCGAATACATATATATATAATTTTGCCGGTTTCACAATGTTCCAGAGCTTCCTCCTTATATATATTTATTAGTTTTTTCAACATTTGTAATATTCAGTAGCATAAATTAAGAATTGATTCTTAGCTTGAAAATTTTTTAAAGTGGTCGTTTTCATAAATATCACTAATAAAATCTTATTCGGGGAAAGAATAAAAGAAACAGGCCTTGAACCTGTTGTTGTTGATGAGGGGAAGAATTTAAAATATTTTCTGTTCGAAGGCAGCACCAATTCAAAAAGATATTAACAGGGTCCACTCAAACAGAAAGGGTCCACATTACCCGAAAACCATATATATATAATTTAGCAGGTTTCTCAATGTTGCCGAGCTTCTTCCAAATATATACTTATGAGTTTTTTCAACATATGTAATATTCAGCAGCATAAATTAAGAATTGATTCTTAGCTTGAAAAATTTTAAAGTGGTTATTTTCATTAATATCACTAATTAAATCTTATTCGCGGAAAGAATAAAAGAAACTGGCCTTGAACCTACTGAAATTGATGAGGGGAAGAATATAAATATGTTCTGTACGAGGGCAGCACCAATTAGAGAAGATATTAACAGGGTCCACTCAAACAGAAAGGGTCCACATTATCCGAAAATCATATATATATATATATATATGTATAATTTAGCAGGTTTCACAATGTTGCAGAGCTCGTTCCTAATATACAATTATGAGTTTTTTCAACATTTGTAATATTCAGTAGCATAAATTAAGAATCGATTCTTACCTTGAAAAATTTTTAATGTGGATATTTTCACAAATATCACAAATAAACTCTTCTTCGCGGAAAGAATAAAATAAACTGGCCTTGAACCCGTCGAAGTTGATGACGGGAAGAAGTTAAAATATTTTCTGTTCGATGGCAGCACCAATTAAAGAAGATATTAACAGGGTCCACTCAAACAGAAAGGGTCCACATTACCCGAAAACCATATATATATATATATATATATATATATATATATATATATATATATATAATTTAGCAGGTTTCACAATGTTGCAGAGCTTCTTCCTAATATATATTTATGAGTTCTTTCAACATTTTTAATATTCAGTAGCATAAATTAAGAATTGATTCTTAGCTTGAAATTTTTTTAAATTGGTCGTTTTCATAAATATCACTAATAAAATATTATTCGCGGAAAGAATAAAAGAAACTTGCCTTGAACCTGATGACGTTGATGAGGGGAAGAATTTAAAATATTTTCTGTTCGAGGTCAGCACCAATTTAAAAAGATATTATCAGAGTCCACTCAAACAGAAAGGGTCCACATTAACCGAAAACCAGATATATATATAATTTAGCAGGTTTCACAATGTTGCCGAGCTTCTTCCAAATAAATACTTATGAGTTTTTTCAACATATGTAATATTCAGTAGCATAAATTAAGAATTGATTCTTAGCTTGAAAAATTTTTAAATTGGTCGTTTGCATAAATATCACTAATGAAATCTTATTCGCGGAAAGAATAAAAGAAGCTGACCTTGAGCCCGTCGAAGTTGATGAGGTTAAGAATTTAAAATATTTTCTGTTCGAAGGCAGCACCAATTAAAGAAGATATTAACAGGGTCCACTCAAACAGAAAGGGTCCACATTACCCGAAAACCATATATAAAAAGTAAAGTCATCCCACAACAGGCCTGGAGACCCTTGGGGTAGTAGGAGGTTAGGGCTCCCACTTTTTCTAGACAATCGGCACTTTATGCCAGCCGGGTTGTCAGCCCTGCGTGACGGCCGCCTTTACCCCCAGAACAAGCGTCTGGTACTCATTTCCGTTAGAGGCTGAGTCGACCCCAGGGCCATAGTGCCGCCAGAAGGTTTGGGTCAGTTTAAAAATCCTGACCCCCAACGGGACTTGAACCCTCGACCCTCCGGCTTGTAGCTCAGTGCCTTAACCACTACGCTACGGCGTGCCCCCCGAAAACCATATATATATATATAAATAATTTAGCAGGCTTCACAATGTTCCAGAGCTTCTTCCTAATATACAATTATGAGTATTTCAACATTTGTAATATTCAGTAGCATAAATTAAAAATTGATTCTTAGTTTGAAAAATTTTTAATGTTGTCATTTTCACTAATATCACAAATAAACCCTTTTTCGCGGAAAGAATAAAATAAACTGGCCTGAACCCGTCGAAGTTGATGAGGGGAAGAAGTTAAAATATTTTCTGTTCGAAGGCAGACCGAATAATTAAAGAAGATATTAACAGGGTTCACTCAAACAGAAAGGGTCCACATTACCCGAAAACCATATATATATAATTTAGCAGGCTTCACAATGTTGCCAGAGCTACTTCCTAATATATATTTATGAGTTTTTTTCAACATTTGTAAATATTCAGTAGCATAAATTTAGAATTAATTCTTAGCTTGAAAATTTTTTAAAGTGGTCGTTTTCATAAATATCACTAATAAAAATCTTATTCGGGGAAAGAATAAAAGAAACAGGCCTTGAACCTGTTGACGTTGATGAGGGGAAGAATTTAAAATATTTTCTGTTCGAGGGCAGCACCAATTCAAAAAGATATTAACAGGGTCCACTCAAACAGAAAGGGTCCACATTACCCGAAAACCATATATATATATATAATTTAGCAGGTTTCACAATGTTGCCGAGCTTCTTCCAAATATATACTTATGAGTTTTTTCAACATATGTAATATTCAGCAGCATAAATTAAGAATTGATTCTTAGCTTGAAAAATTTTTAAAGTGGTTATTTTCATAAATATCACTAATAAAATCTTATTCGCGGAATGAATAAAACAAACTGGTCTTGAACACGTTGAATTTGATGAGGGGAAGAATTTAAAATATTTTCTGTTCGAGGGCAGCACCAATTAAAGAATATATTAACAGGGTCCACTCAAACCGAAAGGGTCCACATTACCCGAAAACCATATATATATAATTTAGCAGGTTTCTCAATGTTGCCGAGCTTCTTCCAAATGTATACTTATGAGTTTTTTCAAACATATGTAATATTCAACAGCATAAATTAAGAATTGATTCTTAGCTTGTAAAAATTTTAAAGTGGTTATTTTCATAAATATCACTAATAAAATCTTATTCGCGGAATGAATAAAACAAAACTGGTCTCGAACACGTTGAATTTGATGAGGGGAAGAATTTAAAATATTTTCTGTTCGCGGGCCAGCACCAATTAAAGAAATATATTAACAGGGTCCACTCAAACAGAAAGGGTCCACATTATCCGAAAATTCATATATATATACATATATATATATATATATATAATTTAGCAGATTTCACAATGTTGCAGAGCTCTTCCTAATATACAATTATGAGTTTTTTCAACATTTGTAATATTCAGTTAGCATAAATTAAGAATCGATTCTTACCTTGAAAAATTTTTAATGTGGGATATTTTCACAAATATCACAAATAATAACCCTTCTTCGCGGAAAGAATAAAATAAACTGGCCTTGAACCCGTCGAAGTTGATGAGGGGAAGAAGTTAAAATATTTTCTGTTCGATGGCAGCACCAATTAAAGAAGATATTAACAGGGTCCACTCAAACAAAAAGGGTCCACATTACCCGAAAACCATATATATATATATATATATTTAGCAGGTTTCACAATGTTGCAGAGCTTCTTCCTAATATATATTTATAATATATGATATTTGTGTAATATGCAGTAGCATAAATTTAGATTTGATTTCTTAACTTGAAAAAAATTTAAAGTGGTCATTTTCATAAATATCACTAATAAAATCTTATTCGCGGAAAGAATAAAACAAACTGGCCTTGAACACGTTGAAGTTGATGAGGGGAAGAATTTAAAATATTTTCTGTTCGAGGGCAGCACCAATTAAAAATATATTAACAGGGTCCACTCAAACCGAAAGGGTCCACATTACCGGAAAACCATGTATATATATAATTTAGCAGTTTTCACAATGTTCCAGAGCTTCCTCCTTATATATATTTATTAGTTTTTTCAACATTTGTAATATTCAGTAGCATCAATTAAGAATTGAAAAAAATTTTAATGTGGTCATTTTCATAAATATCACAAACAAAACCCTCTTCGCGGAAACAATAAAAGAAACTGGCCTTGAACCCGTCTCAGTTGTGATGAGGGGAAGAAGTTTAAAATAGTTTTCTGTTCGAGGGGCAGCACCAATTAAAGAAGATATTAACAGGGTCCACTCGAACAGAAAGGGTCCACATTACCCGAAAACCATATATATATGTATATATATAATTTAGCAGGTTTCACAATGCTACAGAGCTTCTTCATAATATATATTTATGAGTTTTCTCAACATTTGTAATATTCAGAAGCATAAATTAAGAATTGATTCTTAGCTTGAAAAATTTTTAAAGTGGTCATTTTCATAAATATCACTAATAAAATGTTATTCGCGGAAAGAATAAAAGAAACAGGCCTTGAACCTGTTGACGTTGATGAGGGGAAGAGAATTTAAAATATTTCTCTGTTCGAGGGCAGCACCAATTCAAAAAGATATTAACAGGGTCCACTCAAACCAGAAAGGGTCCACATTACCCGAAAACCATATATATATAATTTAGCAGGTTTTCACAATGTTGCCGAGCTTCATCCAAATATATACTTATGAGTTTTTCAAACATATGTAATATTCAGCAGCATAAATTAAGAATTGATTCTTAGCTTGAAAAATTTTAAAGTGGTTATTTTCATAAATATCACTAATAAAATCTTATTCGCGGAATGAATAAAACAAAACTGGCCTTGAACACGTTGAATTTGGACGAGGGGAGAATTTAAAAATATTTTCTGTTCGAGGGCAGCACCAATTTAAGTATATATTAACAGGGTTCCACTCAAACAACCGACAGGGGTCCACATTACCGGAAAACCATAATATATAATATAATTTAGTTTGTTTAGCAATTTTCACAATGTTGGCAGAGCTTCTTCCTAATATATATTTATGAGTTTCCTTAAACATTTGTAATATTCTAGTAGCATAAATTGAGAATTGGATTCTTAGCTTGAAAATTTTTTTAAGGTGGTCGTTTTCATAAATAATCACTAATAAAAACCTTCTCGCGGAAAGAATAAAAGAAACCTGGCCCTTGAAACCCTCGACATTGATGAGGGGAAGAAGTTAAAATATGTTCTGTTCGAGGGCAAGAGCACCAATTAAAGAAGATTATTATCAGGGTTCACACAAAACAGAAAGGGTCCACATTACCCGAATATACATAATATATATACTTTTGCCGGTTCCACAATGTTCCAGAGCTTCCTTCCTCCTTATATTATATTTATTAGTTTTTTTTCACAACATTTGTAATATTCAGTAGCTATAAATTTACGAATCGATTCTTATCTTTGGAAATTTTTAAAGTGGTCGTTTTCATAAATATCACTAATAAAAAATCTTATTCGGGGAAAGGAATAAAAGAAAACAGGCCTTGTAACCTGGTTGTTGTTGATGAGGGGAGAATTTAAAATATTCTTTCGTTCGAGGCAGCACCAATTCAAAAAGATATTAACAGGTCCACTCAAACAGAAAGGGTCCACATACCCGAAAAACCTATATTATATAATTTAGCAGTTTCTCAATGTTGCCGAGCTTCTTCCAAATATATACTTATGAGTTTTTTCAACCATATGAATATCAGCAGCTAAATTAAGAATTGATTCTTAGCTGAAAAATTTAAAGTGGTTATTTTTTATATATAATTTAAATCTTATCGCGGAAAAGAATAAAAGAAACTTGGCATTGAACCTAATGAAATTGATGAGGGGGAAGGGGAAGAATATAAATTGTCTGTACGAGGGCCAGCACAAATTAGAGAAGATATTAACAGGGTCCACTTAAACAGAAAGGGTACACCATTATCGAAAATAATATATATATAATGTAATAATTTAGCAGGTTTCACATGTTGCAAGATCATTCCTAATATACAATTATGAGTTTTTTTTCAACATTTGTACTATTCACAGTAGCATTTAAATTTAAGAATCGGATTTTTACCTGAAAATTTTTAATGTGGATATTTTCACAAATATCACAAATAAACCCTTCTTCGCGGAAAGAATAAAATAAACTGGCCTTGAACCCGTTGAAAGTGATGAGGGGAAGAAGTTTAACATAGTTTCGTTCGATGGCAGCACCCAAATTCAAAGAGAAGATATTAAAAGGGTCCACTCAAACAGAAAGGGTTCACATACCCGAAAACATATATATATATATAGCTATATATATATAAATTATATATATATATATATATATATATATATAATTAGCAGGTTTTCACAATGTTGCGAGCTTCGTTCCTAAATATAGATTTATGAGTTTTTTCACATTTTATATCGAGTAGCCAAAATAAGAATTGATTCTTAGCGTGAAAATTTTTTTAAATTGTCGTTTCATAAATACCACTAATAAATATTATTTCGCGGAAAGAATAAAGAAACTGCCTTGAACCTGATGACGTTGATGAGGGGAAGAATTAAAATATTTTCTGTTCGAGGTCAGCAACCAATTTAAAAAGGATATTATCAGGGTCCACTCAAACAGAAGGGTTCCACATTAACCGAAAACACATATATCTATATATAATTTAGCAAGCAAGGTTTCACAATGTTGCCGAGCTTTTAAAAATAAATACATATGAGTTTTTTTCAACATATCTAATATTCAGTAGCCTAAATTAAGAATTGATTCGTAGCTTGAAAAATTTTTAAATTGGTCGTTTGATAAAAACAAAATATATCACTAATGAAAATCCTTATTCGCGGAACGAAATAAAGAAGCTGACCTGGACCGTCGAAGTTGATGAGG